>ML365353.1:0-36938 GCA_005239505.1 Nicotiana paniculata
TGGAGGATTCGGAGACTTAGGCAAGCTGCATCATCCGGAGGCGATCCGCAGCTGACAAAGTCTCCTTCAGACTGTATTTATTCTTTCTTTTTTATTTCTTTGTCCAGTTGTATTTCGGACAGGCTTTGTAATGATTGTATAAATTCTTAGAAATTGCTCATGTACTTGTGACACCGGGTTCTGGGATATGTACTGGGATAATTGTTTAAGTGAAATCTTTAGATCACTATTTTTAAATAACAGAATTTTATTCGCNCATGGTATAAGTATTGAATATATTATCCTTGAGGAGATAATGTGCCAGCAATTACTTGTTGTCCGTATTTGCCTTTTCATGGCTAGTCATGGTCATTCTCTAAGAAGACAACGTCGAAACAGGGGGAGATTAGATACTGTATGAGTGTTCGAGTACCGAAAATTATTTCTCACTTACATTCTATCATAAATGACAATGATAGTGCATGTATCGATAAATTAAGAATGGATAAAAATGCCTTTCACACTTAGTTCTCTTAACTAAGGATATTGGAGGTTTGACCAATAGTAAAAGTATGACAAGTAGCGAAAAGTTAGCAATGTTTTTAAATATCTTGGCTCATCATGAGAAGAACAGATCTATCAAGGTTGATTATATTAGATCGGGATGGAGCGTAAGTCAAGGCTTTCAATGAATGTTTGAGTGCTATTCTCAAACTAACTCCATTGTTACTTGTTGATCCTAAACCGGTGCTTGAGGATGAGATTGAAGATCGATGAAAATGGTTTAAGGTAGGTGAAAATTCAGTTTGGCATCTACTAATTTATGTATAAAACAAACTAAATGCAGTTTTTACAGTTTTACAAAGATATTTTTATATTTTGAGATAACACTATAATTTATCTTATAGGGTTGTTTAGGTGCACTATAGATGGTACTTATATACAAATTAGAGTTCAATCCCAGTACAAACCAAGATACAGGACAAGGAAGGGAGAGATAGCAACTAATGTATTGGGACTTTGTGATAGAAACCTCAATTTTACTTATGTGTTACCTGGTTGGGAAGGTTCAGCTGCCGACTGCCGTGTATTACGAGATGTTGTAGCAAGAAGGAATGGTTTGAAAATCCACGAGGGTATGCCATGTCTATGCTTTCAAGTTACATCACAAAAGAATTAGATATGAAAGTAACTAAATTGTATGTCTATTATAGGTAATTATTATTTGTGCGATGGAGGATATACGAACGGAAAAGGTTTTCTTTCACCTTATCGATGATATAGATATTGGTTAAAGGATTGGCGAGGTGACAATCCATTCCCTCGATGTAAAGAAGAGCTTTTCAATATGAGGCATGCTAGGGCTCGTAATGTTATTGAAAGGGCATTTGGTCTGCTGAAAGGACGTTGGGGAATTTTTAGAAGCTCTTCGTGGTACTCAATTAAGGTTCATAACAGGATCATTAGTGCTTGTTGCTTGATTCACAACTTTATTCGCAGAGAGATGGAAGTGGATCCCTTAGACATTGATATGGAAGAGCAAATGGAGTATCAACACAAAAACATTGATGTTGTTGAATCGTCCGAGGAGTGGACCACTTGGAGGGATGAGTTGGCTCAATCAATGTGGAATGCAAGATCTAACAATGGATCAATTGTCACAAAAAGTATTATCTGTTTCAAATGGAAGTTGAGAGCATTGGGCATGCACTACTTCACTGTATAGTGCTTATTGGTCTAAAATACAACCTGTTAGCTATATAAAACTTTTTCGACTTCATTAGCTCTTTTGAATTGGCCTAGTATAAATTGTATAGCTGCTAGACACTTCTAATTTTTTGTGAGCTTAATTGCGCATCCTTATGTACTTTCTACATCTCTTGATGTTGTATGTTTTAATCTATAATGAAGACTAGTTGAATCAGTTGACGTTTGTGAGCTTAATTGCTCATTCTTCTATCGTTGTAAAGTGTATTAATATAGAAATGCATCTCTGATATATTGAAATCTTTCTGAAGCTATTATAATGTTTTGTTCTTCTTCCTGATTTTCTTAGTAATGCATTTCACAAGATTTTACAGGCAAAATGAATAGTCAAACATCTTCAGACAAGGTGTCAATAAAATCAAGCAACTCAACACCTTCAACACGAAGGATGTGAATTCCAGAAGAAGAACACACTCTTTTAGATGGGTTGAAAGAGTTGTGTGTTAAGGGTTGGAGAGCTGATAATGGAACCTTTAGGCCGGGGCACTTGATGGAGTTAGAAGCGCTACATACACAAACAACATCCTAAAAGCGAATTGAAAGGTGAACCACATATCAAAAATAAAATAAGATATTATGGAAGTATAGCTTCACTAAAAAATCGAAGTGGTTTGGGATTTCAATATAGTGATGGAGCTACAATAGTTGACGATCCAAAATTTTGGAATGACTTTATAAAGGTAACTAATACTTTGCTTAAAATTATTACAATTTTGTTACGTCATATATGTATTTTTCTAATATGACATTGCTATATTTTTTTAATTATTTTCTAGATTGATCCACTAGCCAAAAATATGAATACTAAGAAATGGCCGATGTTTGAGGATTGGGAGGAAATATTTGGCAAGGATAGAGCAACCGGAGAGTTGGCAGAAGGGCCGCTAGATGCTTCTGAGGAAATTCAAAAGAGTCAAGCTCCAAAAGTTTGTAATGATATGAGTTTGGGATTTCATATCGATATTGATGAAGATGAAGAAGTTGACGTTTATCATAGCCCTAAAGTATTTACTGGAGAAGCTGAAAATGCCACTGGATATAGTGCATTTATTGAAGCTGAAAATGACACTGAACCTAGTTCATTTCCTGGAGCAGAAAAATGTCACTGGACCTAGCGTATTTACTGGAGCTGAAAATGCCACTGGACCTAGTGCCGGAGCATCTGAAAATGAATATCCTGGATCCCAACAAACTCATAAACAAGGTGTGTATAATAAAAGGTCCTCTTCTAATGTAAGCGAAAAAGAGAAAAGCAAGAAAAGAAAAAAAAATAGTAGAGGATGATAATGAGACATTTCTCAAAGGTATGATGGAAATTATGAAAAACTTTACTGAAAGTCAAGACAAAAGAATGGGTGCCTTGATTGAAAAGATTGGGGATCGTGACCGATCCAATGTTCGTGGCCAGATATATTCTATCCTTGAATCTCCCGTATTTGAGTTGTACACCATAGAGCAACGTATCAAAGCTTCAATGATTCTCTGTGATGATGACAAAAAGATGGAATTGATTTTACGTATGGGTGAATTTGAGCGCCATAAAATAATGCCGATATTCGTCAATGATAAACTTTAAAAGGATGGCAAATTTGTGGATATAAGTGGTGGCTGATAGTTTTTTGCTTGGCTAATAACTTCAAAGTTTGATGATAGTGCCACTTTTTTATACCTCTGGTTATTGGTGTAGGCAGAAGGATGCTAGATTTTTTGTGTAACTAATGTTTATTAAATAGCTCAACTCCAATGCAAATGTTAAATGCATATGTAATTATATAGCTGCTATGGTAGTTCTTCAAACTCTTTGTAGTCCTTTAACTTTGAGATTTTATGATGTAATTATATAAAGCTGTTATGACAGTTCTTTAATTTCTCTTTTGTTTCTCTCCAATCTTACTTTTCATTGGTAATTTTTCTATAATTTGATAAGTTGTTTGTGACGGAAGAAGTGATGAATTTCTCTCCACAACTTGGCCACCGCCAAGAATAAATCACTGAAAACAACATGATTCTCAATTTGTTGATGCAGATTGCTCCATTTTAGAGCTATATATTCTTGTTTGCTTGAGGAGGTTGGATGTCAAAGAGCAAGAGGCCACCAACTTCAATTCAGTAATGAAAAGTTTTACTATTACATGATCTGTGTAAATAATGGGAATTCCATGTGACAGATCATGTTATCGTTCCAAACAAGTGATTATTATGCACAGAATGTGGCCCAAGAGTGTGAAACATCTAATTTTGAATTAACGTCACAACTTTACCTAGATTCACTTCATTGATCAACATACTGCGAAAACGGAGCATCAAAAGTAAACTTATTATAGCTTGATTCTTTGATAGTACTAATTTATTTATTTTTGTACTGATCCATATAGGTTAATGGATCACTTAAAAGAGCCTCAGCCTTTCTTGTTCTGTTATCTATAAAGTTAATTTTTATAGCTAAAGTTAAAAATTATGGAAGGTACTTTTGTAAACACCCAATTTTTAAAAAATTATGCAATGCTTTAATACACCAAACCAAACAGTGGATAAAAAATAATCTCAGCATAACTAATGCCAGCATTACTAATACCAGCATTACTAATACACTCTATTCAGCACTATTCTTATACCTCCTACCAAACGACCCCGTACAACAATATTGATCAGCTAGTGGTTAATGGTGTAACACTGGAGGATCCAACTGCAATTAAAGGGGAGACAGTCAGGTTTTACCATCAGCTCTTTACTGAATCAGAAGCATGGATACCAAATTTCAACATGATTGACAGCCCTGAAATCATAGAACAAGAGAAAGAATGGCTCCAAAGGCCTTTTGAAGCAGGAGGTACATGCTGCACTAAACTTTGTGCTATTGATAATCCACTGCCTGATGGTTTCAGCATGGGTTTTTACTCCAAATGCTTGGAAATCATCAAGGGGGATATAATGCAAACCATCTAGAATTTCCACAATCATGAATACTTTGAAAAAAGTCTAAATGATCTTCATAGCTTTGATTCCAAAGAAGAATGGTGCAAAAGAGTTAAAGGATTACAGGCCAATCAGTTTGATAGGTGGTATATATAAAATCATCTCCAAACTCCTGTCAGAAAGGCTAAATTGATTGGCAAACATCAAACGGTTTCATCAAAGGAAGACAAATAATGGATGATGCTCTTATTGCCAATGAGTGTGTTGATTCTAGAATGAAGGAAAAGAAGCCTGGAGTCCTGTGCAAACTAGACATAGAAAAAGCCTTCGATCATGTGAATTGGGACTTCTTGACAAACATGTTGAAGATGGGTTTTGGTACAAAGTGGATTAACTGGATCAGATTTTGCATAAGCAAAGCAAGATTTTCAGTGTTGGTTAACGGGAGTCCAGAAGGTTTCTTTCCATCATACAGGGGTCTAAGACGGGGGGATCCATTATCCCCTTTCCTATTTATTATTGCTATGGAAGGACTGAATATGCTTCAAACAGCCCAACAGAACAACTGGATCATGGGATTCAAGGTTAGCAACAGACAAGGGGGAAGTTTGGAGATCACTCATCTCCTTTATGCAGATGATTCAATCATTCTTTGTGATGCTGAGACAGATCAGATAAGGATGTTAAGAGTAGTCTTGACAATTTTTGAAGGGATATCAGGACTCCACGTAAACTAGAGGAAAAGTTTAATATATCCGGTTAATGAACCTCAACAAATTCAGCAGTTCACTGAGATTCTTGGAGGTGAAATAGGTACCTTCCCAGCTGTTTATCTTGGAATGCCTCTGGGGGCAAAAAGTAAATCCATTGATATATGGAGTGGAGTACTGGAAAAATGTGAGAAGAGGGCTTACTAGGTGGAAAAGCCAATACCTCTCATTAGGAGGTAGATTAGTGCTTATAAACAGTATGTTAGATGCTCTCCCTACATATATGATGTCATTGTTTCCTATCCCGGCAAAGATAGAACAAAGAACGGATTTTTTTAGGAGAAACTTTCTATGGCAAGGCAACAAAGTTAGAATAGGGTTCCATTTAGTTAAATGGAAAAATGTCACCTTAAGCAAAAAACAGGGTGGCATGGGAATTAAAAATCTGAAGAAACAAAATCAAAGCCTTATCATGAAATGGCTCTGGAGATACACAAATGAAGAACGCTCATTATGGAGGAGGGTAATCACAGACAAATATGGTGAGGAAGGTCCCTGGAAAACTAAGGCAGTGAACAATGTCTATGGAGTAAGTGTTTGGAAAACTATCAAAAATTTGTGGCAGATTTTTAGCAGCAGAATCAATCATAGAGTGGAAATGGGCAAAAAATCTTCTTCTGGGAACATAATTGGATGGGGAAGCAACCTTTGAAGACAATGCATCCAGAAATTTTCATTATAAACAAGCAACAGAAGGCCACCATCAATGAAGTTTGGTCTGTCCAAGGGTGGAATCTCACCTTTAGGAAATTATTAAATGGTTGGGAAATCAATAGAATTGCAGACTTCTACAACACAATCAACCAATTCACAGGCGTCACTTAGAATGATGACAAGGTTTGGTGGCTGGGACACAAATCATGTAGTTTCTCTGTTAAAACTTCATATCAAGCGCTCAATCAAACTAATGTTATAACTGAGTTTTGGCCCTGGAAGCATATTTGGAAAGTAAAGATTCCTTGTAAAGTGGCATGTTTTGTTTGGCTGGTAAGCTAGAAAGGCCTGTTTAACAGAGGATAATCTGATGAAAAGGGGTCTACCACTCTGTTCCAGATGTCATCTATGTGGAAGGGATGCAGAAACTATTCTTCACCTTTTCTTACATTGTTCATTGACAGTACAAGTTTGGAATATATTCTAGCACTAGCAGGGGTACACTGGGTCATGCCAAATAACACAGAGGAAAAGTTGTCATGCTGGAATAAAAGGAGTAGTCTCAGAAGAATAGATGGGATTTAATTCCTGCTTGCATATGGTGGTCTATTTGGAAAGAAAGGAACTCAAGGTGTTTGACAAGGGTAGCTCCATTCAGAAGATAAAAATGGACTCTTTGTTGTTGTTTTATTTTTGGTGTAAGCAAGATTATACAGAGGATCCAGAAGCTATAATAGATGTTCTAGGATCCTTGTAATAGGATAGAAATTTTAGATGTATATTTTGGTACAACCTTCTGTAACTATGGCTAGCACAGCCTTTGTGCCTTTTGAATATATAAAACTGTTATCATCTCAAAAAAAAAGAATATGGAAAGGAAACTAGATGAACAAAGCACTACCCTGCATTTGTTGATTGCTCCTGCAAATGACCTGAGTCACTGATAAAATTAGTCAAAATAGAAAACGCCGCTTTTGAACCCAAGCACAAAATTTTGTTTCTGGGCATGGCACGTTCGTTTTGGACAAAACGTTCACATTAATAGCAAAAAATTAGGTTATATTTCCAGATGCAGCCTCCTGAAAGAGGCATAGACGGAGACAGATAGCTTCTCTTTTACACTGCTCTCTAATCAAACTATGGGAAGATACTAAACCTAACTTCCAAACCCAGTGTAATTGCACAAATAGGAGTCTTGGGAGGGTAGTATGTACGCAACCTTACCCCTACCTTATGTTGTTTCCGGTAGACCCTCGGTTCCAAGCAAGCATGCAAATCACAACAGTATAGAGAAGAAATATAGTAGTGTAAAAATCAGGAACGCATTAACAACAGCAAAGAAGTAGAGCAACCAAAACACGGGCAATACCTGGTAGTAATAAAATTTTAAGCATATGGAAATACTAAAATAAGCAACTACTACTGGAAGGAAAAGGAAGATGTGCACATCTTAAATTGATCTTTCCAAAAAATAATAATAGAGAACTTATTAACCTTTTTTACCACTTCAAAAAACCTTGCATTCAAGACCTTACAGAAAACAAAATCAGCAACAAACTCCCTAGTTATGGCATACAAATCATATAGTGAACTATTCCTCATGCAATGAAAGAGGCTTATGTTCCATATCAAAGCCTTAGGATTGCTATAACCCAATCTATCACAATTCAAAAATATGGATGAGCAACCGCCTAAAATGTTTTCGGATATTTGACATGTTTCCTCGTAGAAGTCTCCCTTGGACCTTTTCTCAAATGATAAAAGAATAGAACACAAATGAACTAGTTCTAACTGTACCGTCTTAGAAGAAAGAAAGGACTTTGCTTGAATACAAAACCAGACATTAAAAAGTACAAGACCTTTTCTATTTGTCAGCTCTAAAGAAATCCATTAAAGAAACTGAAGCAAGCTTTATACCAAACAACAACGGGGACAGCCTACAACCAGATTCACTCATTTAGCTAGATATAACACTAATTTGATAGATAGCATTGATTCCCAAAGACTAAAAAGAGGAAGAACTGCAGAAGTCTCAACTTCCAATGAATATGAAGGAACAATCGAGTTCCTCCAATTGACTAATATATATTCTTTAATCCATCCTGTCTAGTATGAGCACATAATCAGGAAAATAACAACTAGTACGATTGAATCAATATAATTGTATGTCAACTAGAGCCATATATACAAAGAAATTACGAAAGGACATACAGAGAGCAATCTTTAATAAGAAACTTTTATGTTACTCAAGGTCCAAAAGCATATACTATGTGCATAAGATGTGAAGCATACAGACACATGCTTTTTGTAGAGCTGGTTCTCAGCAACGACTGATACCAGGATCTACTCTGTAGTTGCTGCCGAAAAAAAATTTTACCTTCACAGTAAAACTGAGAGGAGTGCTTCCAGCAGGTTCAAAATTGTAGTCCCATGATATTGTATCAGGAATCCTTGTTCTGATATCCGCATAAGTACAAGCACCTGAAGAGTCAACAGACCTAACCTTGGAATTAGGAAATAGGTTACAAAACTTTAAAGCTAGCCAATGGCGCTTATCCAGGGAAAGAAAACTTGGGAATAAGCAGAATGTGCCTAAAGATAAAGTGATTTTGTTTTGAAGATTCCACATAATTCCTATATCAGTCAATGCATGGATAACACTTTATAACAAAACTTGTAAAAGATGTGATTCATTAACATTGATTTAAATGGCGAAACTACTCAATTACTAAGACATTGACAACTACCATTTCACTTTATCTCTTTATTGAGGTCTTTCTAGACTTCCACTCAATAAAAGGCAGATGTATACAAAGGAAAAAACAGTGTTCTCTAGAAAGTCATGCACATAAATGGAAAGAGACTTGGTCTGTCACTAATTCACGTTTATGCTAATTAAAATGCCAAGTAATTTGATATGACCTTGAGACCAAAGAAGAATCCAACATATAAGCACACTCAGGACACACTGTATAACAACAACAACAACAACAACAACAAACCCAGTTTGATCCCAGCATGTGGGGTCTGGGGAGGGTAGTCTGAACGCAGACCTTATCCCTACCTAATGTAGGTAGAGAGTTTATTTCCAATAGACCCTCGGCTCAGGAAGAGCAAGAAGAAAAAGAGGGAAGCAAGGAATGAAGGTTGAAAAAAAAACCTAATAGGGAAAATAGTATCAAATAATAGCAACAGGGAATATAATACCTGAGGCGAACAAAACCACATAACGTAATAAAAATCTAAGAATGTGAAGGGACATGTATGCTACTAAACATATCGGTGAACACTATAAATTACCTACTAACCTTCTACCTTAATCCTCGACCTCCACACCCTCCTATCAAAGGTCATGTCCTCAGTGAGCTGAATCAGCGCCATATCCTGTCTAATCACATCTCCCCAGTACTTCTTAGGCCTACCTCGACCCCTTCTCAAACTCTCCATGGCCAACCTCTCACACCTCCTGACATGGGCATCAATGTTTCTTCTCCTAACATGTCCGAACCATCTCAGGACTCACTGTATCATACTCGAATTATTATAAATGTAAATACAAATTTTAAAGAACTTTTAAAAGTATGTATTATATAAGAAGTCCACCATCATCTTCAAATCTTAGATCTACCCTGTTGGAGACACTGGGAAAGTGGAGGGAAGATGCTTTTGTTTTTCCTTGCTTCAGTTCCATTTTCTCCCCTCTTCGTCTTTTGGGTGCTAAGTAGGTCTTAATTCACTATGTCAACCTTCCGACTTTTACTCTATCTAGTCAATTAACAATGCATTTGGAAAAAAAACTAGCAAAATCATTTTTGCATTTTCAAACAAGCGTAATAAAACTGCCAACTTTCAAAAGCTAATGGACAACATAATTAGAGAGAGGGAGGCTCGGAGAATAATTACTTGAGAAGAAGTTGCATATCAGGACCAGGATAGCATATTTCAATAGCACTTGAATGTCCGGGAACCGAAAACGTATTCAAGCAATCAACAAATAACCCTAAGCTCACTCCGAAACGTGGCCTCCCTTCTGCGCTATATTCATAACGAAGAAATAACTACACAAAAGTAAAACCTAATTCCGCATCAGAAAAAACTAAAAAAATTCAAAAAACTTTAACAGGTTCAAAATAAGGAGACAATATAGAAATTTCAAAACCTCTCGTTGCAAGTAAACTTTGGCCTGAAGACAAGCGGTTTCCTCAACAATTAACACTATGCCGTGTTCCGAAAGCTCCACAACTGCATCCTGATGGTGTTGTTGGCAATTAGTGACACCGAATTGGAAAATTAGGAGCAAAAGAAGTTAATAATGGGAGTGGGGAAGAAGGAACCTGGTGGCGTTTCCAGCGGACGGAGGTGAGGGCGTCGACGACGCCTTGAACCTTGTCAAGTTGGCACACTAGATCGGGAGATTCCGGCTCAACCGCCGACGAGCTCATTTCTTTTCTCTCCTTTTCCCGCCAAACTGGAACAACTGGGCGGATCAACTCATTATAAAGGGACGTGTAGCCAACATGATGTTTAAAATATATTCCTAATTTATTATATATTTAAAATTCAGGATATAAAATTTGAATTTTTAAATATAATTTTTGAACTTTAAGATAGGATATCGTGAAGTTTAAATTCAGATCACTATATCCTAAAGTTAAAGTAATCGACTAATCTTTAAATATATTATAAACTATAAATATATTTTTAATCATATACTTAAAATGACTACATGATGTCACTTACACCATTATAAACCTCCTCTTTTTGGTCTTATAACAAGAAGGCCCTCTCATATTTGGTTTTAGACTTGAAAAATTGAAATCATAGTACTAAACACTAATATAGTACAATAATATTATTTAATTAATGTGTTGGTAGTCCTTATTAATTTATTTGTAAAATTTCATCTCAAACAAATTTTTATTTATCATAAATAAATAAAAAATCATATCACCTTTAAAGTACTCTTCAAGCACCCAATAATCCTTATAATTTCTTTAGAAAGTACATACAAATACTCTATATTTATAAACTTTTTATGCTTTCATCTGTAGAATTATTGGATGAAAGTACTAATAATAGGTTGATTGCTTTATTTGAAAGAGGATAAGAATCTATCTATTATTAATAGGAAGAAAACCAGCCACGAGAATTTGTCAAGTGACGCATGACAAAAATGTCATGTGGCAATTTTAAGACAATATTTAATTGTTAGGTAATAGTTTATTTTAAAATTTTGATTTTCAAAATAATAAAATATCTATGTTTTTTATTGAAATAATAATTTTCAAATTAAAATTATATTCTGCAACCCACGTAACTCCTCACGCCTTTGACCTAAAATATATTGTCTTAAAATTCGGCTTCCATTCCCACAATGGCGCTTCATTCCCACGATTTCTAACTCCTAACCCACCAATTCTTCTGCGGGGATTCTTAGTAACATGATTTCATGCCTTTTGAAATCAATTTCTACTTTAACAATCAGTAAATCTTTCTCCTTTGTGCGCATCAAGCATGAATTCTGTTTTTCATTGTAAGTACACTTAACCATGTTATCATAGATGATTTGGTACATCATAAGCATATTATTGCTCTCATACTAACTGATGTTGCTATGTTTGATATGCGTTTATGAAGGTATATTTGCTTTGTCGACGACGCGGCCACAAAGCTCAATAGCTTCGATAATATAAATTAGTATTAGTTACTTTATTTTTTTTGTGTTGCTAATTTGTTATACCTTCTATGTTTTTTATATGATTAAGTTGTAAATCCGGAATTGTTTCTTTCACTTACTAATTCTTTCAACTCTACCATTAAGAAGTAATATTACTACAAATTAATATTAGTATGAATTCAAGTAATCCAGTATAGTAATATAAAGATTTGTATTAGTTAATTTAAAATTATTGTATTACTAATTCCTTCAAATGCTTTCTTTTACTTAATGTAATTCTATGTAGCACGATCGAATATAGTCGTCACCAGAAAAATTCTCTTTTAAAAGTGATTTTGCAGCTAATTGGCGTTTCACATGTTTGCTTATTAAGTTGATAATAACTATCGCAATGATTCTTATATGTACGTAACACCACTTTTTTTTTAAATTTTTTGTTGTACTGTCGTATTCTATAAGGAGTAGTTTTACCATATAAATTGGGCGACATAGATAGTTGTAGGCTTAAATAAATAGTTATGCAATATTCGGTGATATTAAAGTGCCTTAACTATGCTACTGAGGTCTCAAGTTATTGTTTGTTCTCCTATTTTATGGTTTTAAAAGTGGTTCAACATTTAGCATATGATAAGTTTTTATATTATATTGACTCAATTTGCATACAAATCTTTAGTTTCACTAATATAATTTGATATTAATAATGACCGGAGAAGATGACAGCTCTGTTTAGCAACTGAAAATTGCTGGGGCTAATGTCTTTTTTAATGCTTAGCAGAATGCACAAAAAGAAAATATAAGAAAAATTCCAAACATATCATTATTTTACTGCACACTTAAACACTATCTCAAACACCAAATCTTATAGTCATGCAAATTAACCTATCTTTAATCTTTGTAATAAGGAAATTGTATGTAACATATGTTTTACCACGAATCATGGTTCATATGTTCACCTCTCGGATGAAATTTTGGTTACTAGTGGATGACAACAGTGATATTTATAATATAAATTATGCCTAATTTATATCAGTCATGATTTGCACATATATGCTCTCTCTCAACTTTAGACATTCCAAGTCCTTGTTGTAGATTGTTTCAAGTAATGAAAATTTAGAACTTGAAAAAGGGTGGTCATATGTCAACTGTAAGAAATGTCAAAAGAAGGTGGATAAGTAGCAAATATTTATCTTTGTCCAAACTCAAAATATAAAAATAAAGATTAGGTAATAACAGAAGCGTTATTTCTTTAGTCCATCAAAATGTACATTTATATCTCAAATCAAATGTGCATTTGGGTACAAGCTTCAAATTAGCGTACTGGATACTACTTGATATGTTTCCCCGTTAATTAGTTTGCAGATTTCAATACTTATGGACAAGATATTTGAAGTTTTTCATGGTTCTTTTACAGTTTCCTATTCATATGGATAAGACAATCCATTGAGTTTTACTGCTTCATTTAATTGTTAATTAGAGTGGAGGCTATTTGTCATTATTGGTTATATTTTGCCCCTTTTCTCTGTTACATTGGTTCTATATTCGAAAATTGATGCAATTTATTTTTGTATTTATATATGGTAGAAATTGAGGCTATTCGATTTCACTATTTGATCGATACTGGGATGTTGCATCGAGAGCTGAGATATTGAGTCCGAAATAAAAGCCTCTTTCTAGATTGAGGTCGAGGTCGGTATCAATCGAAGACACAAGAGATAGATTTCGAGTAATATCGGAATAGCTTAGTAAAGGAAAGAGCGAGATATCCGTGATTGGTCGAGGATCATGGCGTGAATCTCGAAATGGATCAAACCAATAGCGTTTAATCAGCTGTTTATATGATTCCCTTCTGTAAATAGACGTGTACCATAATTAGGATTCCTCTACTATACATAGGGGAATTCCAGTCATTTGTAATCATCTTTGTACACGGAGAAAATGCTATATACAATCATTTCTTTCTTGCTTATCGTTCTGCTTACTGTTCATCAGAATTATTTTATCTTAATCGTTCTTGTACTACTACCACCTCAAGAATACATCATTTTGAGGTCGAGACTCAGCTTGCATATTGGTTTGATTTATTTTACATTTTAATTCAATCATTTATTTTCTCATTTATCAGTTGGTATTAGGTGAAATCACATATCCTTAAAACCACAATATAAGTGTAATTGTTATCCAAATTTTAGAGTAAACAGTTTGGCGCCCACCGTGGGGCTAAGGATAATAGTGATTATTCAATATTGATTCCGATAACACACACTACTTTACGCTTGTTCTTGTCAAGTATTTTTGCTTTCAGGTTAAAAACATGTCAAACTCACAAACTGCACCCACACATGGTGACAATGGACTCGGATTTCACGGGGAAAACGATAATGTAATTTCTCCAGGGGTCGAGGTGCCACAAGATGATCTCGGGGGATCACCGATTGCCAACCCGGTTGACGTAAGTTCACATATTTCTTTGAATTGCGAATCTAGGCGCGGACCCCGAATGGAGTGTAAGCAGATCCGGTGGTCAAGGTACACAGGGTGGAGGAGATGGATGAGTCAATCTCCAAGTGATATTCGAAATGTTGCAGGCTCAACAAGCCGTTATTGCACAACTACACATCGAACTCTGAGTGGGTCGGAACCGGAAGCCGCCCGCCGAAATGATTCAGTACCAGAAAGGGTGAATGCCAGTGAATCGGGGACTGACCCCGCGATAATGAAGATGCTCGAGGAGCTGAAACAAATTGAGTTGGGAGAGAAGAAAATTGAGGCAAATGATAAGAAAGTGGAAACGTACAACTCCCGATTTGATCAGATACGGGGGGCACCACCAATTTTGAAAGGGATGGATTTGAAGAAATTTGTACAGAATTCGTTTCCTCCAAGTGCAGCTCCGAAGCCCATTCCCAAAAAATTTCGTATGCCGGATATACCTAAGTACAATGGGACCACCGACCCCAACGAGCATGTCACCTCCTATACATGCGCCCTCAAAGGTAACGATTTGGAAGATGATGAGATCGAATATGTTCTATTGAAGAAGTTCGGAGAGACTCTATCGAAGGGGGCACTGATTTGGTACCACAATCTCCGCCAAATTCCATTGACTCATTTGCCATGTTAACGGATTCTTTCGTAAAGGCACATGTCGGGGCCATAAGGGTTGCGACGAGGAAATTAGACATATTCAAGGTAAAACAGAAGGATAATGAAATGCTTAGGGAGTTCAAGTCCCGATTCCAAATAGAATGCATGGAGTTTCCACCAGTTACAGATGATTGGGATGTTCAAGCCTTCACTCAGGGGTTGAATGAACGAAGTTCAATAGCATCATGACAATTGAAGCAGAACTTGATAGAATATCCGACGGTAACCTGGGTCGATGTACATAATAGGTACCAGTCGATGATCAGAGTCGAAGATGACCAATTAGGAACTCCTTCCGGTTCCGTATATTCGAACATGTTTGCAGCCAGAAATAAGAGAGATGTCGATAAGGAATCTTAGTCGAACAAAGACCGATATCAACCATACATTGCAGATCACAAGAACGAAGGTCCTGGATGCAATTCCACCTGAAATGATAGAAGAAGTGACTGAGGACAGAGTTTTCGGGGACTTATGAGCAAAAATGGTTTTGATAAGCACGCCGATCCCACAGAGGCACCTCGATTGTCGGAGTACAAATTTAATATCGACGCATCAGGTATTGTATTGGAAATTGGAAGAATCAAAGATACTAAATGGCCCAGGCCCATACAGACCGATCCTTCCCAAAGAAACCCCAATCTGATGTGTAAGTATCACGGCACACATGGCCACAGAACTGAGGATTGCAGGCAACTAAGAGAGGAGGTGGACCGTCTATTCAACGAGGGTCACCTTCAATAATTCTTAAGTGATCGAGCCAAGAATCATTTAAGAAAAAGGGACGGCAACAAGAAAAATTAACAGGAAGAGCCACAATATGTGATCCATATGATCGTCGGCGGGTTCGATATTCCACAAGGGCCCGTGTTCAAATGCACTAAGGTATCAATTACTAGGGAAAAACGGACCCGAGATTATGTTCCAAAAGGCACTGTATCATCCAACGATGAGGAAGCAGAAGGAATTTCTCAACCCCACAACAACGCTCTGGTAATTTCTATCTTTATGAATAAAGTTCAAGTTAAGCGTGTTTTAGTGGATCCAGGTAGCTCGACAAATAATCATCCGATCAAGGGTCGTGGAGCAGCTCGGCCTACAAGACCAAATCGTGCCCGCAGCTCGGGTCCTGAACGGTTTCAACATGGCCAACAAAACGACTAAAGGAGAAATCATTTTACCAGTAAACGTGGCTAGAACTATTCAAGAAACCAAGTTCCATGTAATCGAGGGTGACATGAGGTACAATGCCCTACTCGGGAGGCCTTGGATTCACAATATGAGGGAAGTCCCTTCTACTCTCCACCAAATGATTAAATTCCCGACACTGAACGAGGTGAAAACAATATATGGGGAGCAGCATGCTGCAAAGGAAATGTTTGCGGTCGATGAGGTAATACCAATATTAGCACTTTCAACGTCAAAAGGATCGGAGGTCAAAGGAAAACAAGAGGCCAAATAGCAACCACAACCACCAGCCTCGACTGAATCGGAGAAGCAGGGAATGGGGAGAAAAAGAATATGATTATTGGATCCCTCGATCCTTCGTTATTCTCGAAGATTCTGACGCCACCAAATCAACAATTGAAGAGCTGGAACATGTTATATTGATCGAGTACCTGCCCGAACGAAAAGTATAACTAGGTACGGGGTTAACCCCGAACTCAGGAAGAAACTGATTAAATTTCTTATTGATAACATAGATTATTGCTTGGTCCCACTTAGACATGACAGGGGCCCACCAGAAATAAATAAACATTGATTGAATCTGGACCCGAAGTTCAGGCTAGTGAAACAAAAGAAAAGTCCCCAGTCCGAGGTAAAAAACGCATTCATCAAGGACAAGGTAACCAAACTTCTCAAAATAGGATCCATTCAGGAAGTAAAATATCCCGAATGGTTAGCAAATGTAGTCGTAGTCTCTAAAAAGGGAACAAACTTATGATGTGTGTAGATTATAAGGATTTAAATAAGGCATGCCCCAAAGAGACTTTTCCTCTACCTAACATCGATCGCATGATCGATGCCACGGCCGTCCACGAGACCCTTAGTTTTCTTGACGCCTACTCCGGTTACAATAAAATTCAAATGAACCCGGAGGATCAGGAAAAGACTTCCTTCATCACTAAGTATGGCACATATCGCTATAACGTAATGCCTTTTGGGCTAAAAAACGCAGGTGCTACCTACCAACGCCTAGTAAATAAAATGTTCGAAGAAAAAATCGGTAAGTCGATGGAAGTATATATTGATGATATGTTAGTTAATTCCTTACGCGCATAGGACCATTTGACACATTTGCAGGAAACATTCAAGATACTGAGAAAATACAACATGAAGCTCAACCCCGAGAAATATGCTTTCGGGGTCGGTTCGGGCAAGTTCCTCGGCTTTATAGTGTCAAATCGAGGGATCGAGATCAACCCCAATCAAATCAAGGCTATCCAAGACATCACAGTCGTGGACAGCGTTAAAGCGTACAAAGGCTGACAGGGCGGGTAGCTGCCTTAGGTCGATCCATCTTGAGATCGTCAAATCGGAGCCATAGATTCTTCTCACTACTCAAAAAGAAGAAGAATTTTTCCTGGACCCTGGAATACCAGCAGACATTAGAAGAATTAAAACGATACCTCTCGATCTCACCATTACTTCATACTCCAAAGGCAGATGAAAAGCTCTACTTATACTTAGAGGTCTCGAAAATCGCGGTAAGTGGTGTCCTAGTTCGAGAAGAGCAAGGTACGCAATTTCCTGTTTATTATGTAAGTCGAACTCTAGGAGAAGCAGAAAATCGATATCGACACTTAGAAAAATTGGCACTTGCTCTAATAATCACCTCCAGGAAGCTAAAATCGTACTTTCAATGTCACCCAATATGTGTAATAACTTCGTAATGTTTTACGTAAGCCCGAACTGTCGGGCCAATTGGCCAAATGTGCCGTCGAACTAAGTGGGTATGATATCGAATATCAACCCTGAACGACAGTCAAATCTCAAATTTTAGCAGACTTGGTGGCCGACTTCACACCAGCCCTTGTACCCGAGGTCAAAAAGGAACTTTTGTTAAAATCGGGTACACCATAGGGGGTATGGACCCTTTTTACAGACGACACTTCGAAACTGAAAGGGTCCGGGATAGGCATCATTTTGAAGCCGCTATTACGCAATCTATCAAAACTTCTAAGTTGACTAACAATGAGGTTGAGTACGAGGCCATGATTACAGGTCTCGAACTAGCTAAAAGCTTGGAACCGGAAGTCATCGAAGCCAAATGCGACTCCCTACTGGTAGTAAACCAAGTAAACAGAACCTTCGAGGTTTGAGAGGATAAAATGCAAAGGTATTTGGATAAGTTGCAGGTAACGTTACATCATTTTAAAGAATGGACTTTACAGCATGTACCTCGAGAACAGAACAGTGAAGCCGATGCCCTTGCGAATCTGGGATCATTAGTCGAGGACGACGAAATCAGCTCGGGGACTGTCGTTCAACTCTCGAAGTCGGTAATCGAAGAAGGCCACGCCGAGATAAACTCCACAAGCCTAACTTGGGATTGGAGGAATAAATATATTGAGTATCTGAATAACGAAAAGCTCACATCGGACCCTAAGGAATCAAGGACTCTACGAACAAAAGTTGCTCGGTTCACATTGGCTGAGGATGGAATATTGTACAGGAGGATGTTCTATGGAACGTTAGCAGTATGACTGGGACCAGGGGACACCGATTATGTCCTATGAGAAGTTCACGAGGGTACTTGTGAAAACCACTCCGGGTCCGAATCACTAGTTCACAAAATCATAAGAGTAGGGTACTATTGGGTCAGTATGGATAAAGACATTAAAGAATTTGTTCGAAAATGTGATAAGTTTCAAAAGGTATGCACCAATGATCCACCAGCCCAGAGAGAAACTTCATTAAGTCCTATCCCCATGGCCATTCATGAAATGGGGGATGGATATCGTCGGCCCTCTGCCATCGGCCCTAGGTATAGTTAAGTTCATTTTATTTATGACTGACTATTTATCTAAATGGGTTGAAGCACAGGCCTTCGAGAAAGTCAGAGAAAAAGAAGTTATAGACTTCATCTGGGATCACATCATATGTCAATTCAGGATAGCTGCCGAGATTGCATACGACAATGGAAAACAATTCATCAGCAGCAAAATAATAAAGTTTCTCGAAGATCACAAAATAAAGAGGATTTTATCGACACCATATCATCCCAGCGGAAACGGACAGGCTGAATCAACAAACAAGACCATCATCCAGAATCTGAAGAAAAGGTTGAACGACGCCAAAGGAAATAGAAAGAAATTCTACTCGAAGTCCTTTTGGCATATCGAATAACGTCAAAATCCAGTACGGGGGAAACACCGTTCTCCTTAGTATACAGTGCCGAAGCCTTGATCCCAGTCGAAGTCGGGGAACCTAACACCAGATTTTGATACACAACGGAAGAATTAAATCACGAGGCTATGAACACTAGCCTCGAACTACTAGATGAAAAATGAGAAGCCTCCCTCGTTCGAATGGCCGTGCAAAAATAACGCATCGAAAGTTATTATAATCGAAGGACCAACCTTCCCCACTTCAGAATCGTGGACTTGGTTCTGAGAAAAGTCACCCTCAACACTCGAGACTTAACGAAGGAAAACTCGGTCCAAATTGGGAAGGGTCGTATCAAGTCCTCGATATCGTAGGAAAGGGATCTTACAAGCTTGGCACGATAGATGGCGAGCAACTACCAAATAATTGGAACATCTCACTCCTCAAATGATATTATTGTTAAGGTAGACCTTCTCCTTTTTCATTTACATTTCATACTAACTTATTTTCAGGTGTTCGAGTAAAGGTACCAAAGTCCTCTTCAAGCAGGAAGATATTAGAACCTTAAAGCACGCGTTGCACTCTTTTTCCCTTCGACCCGTTTTTATCCCAAATGGGTTTTTCCATCAATGTTTTTAACGAGGCAACCATTGTTCGTGCTGACTTAGAGTATCCGAGATTGCTTTACAATCAACCTCGAATACCGGGGGGCATCACCCTCGGATGTTATATTTTCAAGAAAAATACTTCATGTCGACAAGATCTCAATAGGAAAACTTTGTAATGGGCCAAAAGGTCGAATGAACCGTGTCCGTATAGATTACTCGAGCCCTAATGACAAAACATGTACGCATGTATGAACTACTGAAAGAAGTACTTTTCCTCACCAGATATCCTGTGCCTTAATATAGATTTCTACTTTACAAGGACCATACTTATGATTTCTTGTAAAAATTGGCTCAAGGGCCAAGTACAACTACACCTCGAATGATCAACCCCATACTCGGGGACTGCCGTAAAAATCAACATGTTCGAACTATCTAACTTCGAAACCGTAAGACCTCAAAGAGGCAACCCTCGATTTTATAGGCCAAGGACACCATACTCAGGGACTAACACTTTGAACAAGTTTGAAGTGTTACTGGGAAAACAAGACCAAGAGGCATACCCAAAGGCTACGGCCAAACTAACGCGGCTCGGAGACGTCTGAATCCCGCAATAAAAAGAGGCCTTTGAATTATTTTGAAAAACGGTTAAAAAAGGCTACCCTCGACAAATAATCGAAGGGCTTCGATAATATCAGACCTCGAAAAATCTTAAGTGGTATCGAATTGTTTAAATACAAATTTGCGCTAAGGCATAGAAAAAGTTTCGATCAATATTAAACCCCCAAAAAACCTAATGGGTAAAAAAATTCATACTAAGGCATATCAGCCCGATTCAAAGAGCCTAAAGGGACATTACATTTTTGAGTTCGAGAATCCGTTCTCACTCAATTCAAAGGGTTTTACTATTTCGAGTTCGAGTAAAAACTCACTCGTCTACAGTTTGAAAGCCCATTCTCGTTCAATTCAAACCTAAGGGTTTTATTACTTCGAGTTCGAGTAAAAACTTACTCGACTACAGTTTGAAAGCCTATTATTGTTTAATTCAAACCTAAGGGTTCTATTAATTCGAGTTCGAGTAAAAGCTCACTCGACTACAAAAGCAGTATTAGTGTGGCTTTGACCAAGTTGCCCAAAAATCGAAGCCTTAAACATATTATTCGCAAGGCATAGAGTATGTCAAAATTTTACAAGGCACAAAACATATAATTATCACAAGAAAAATTGAGACGGAGTTCAAGAAAGGAAATATTTTTTATATATAAACAAGGGTATTTACTAAGGACTGACAAGGGTCCTACACAAAAAAAGAAAATATACAAGAACCCTAGCTATGCTCGGGAGTAACTCCTTCCCCGGGGCATCTTCCTCCTCGTGCCCCTAACCACTATCGTACCCGCTCTTGATGTCTTCATCGTCATCGTCATTGTTGGAAGAGGCCAATAACTTGGCACTGACTTCATGCTTCTTTGCCTGAGCTATCTCCTCAGAAAGGTCGAAACCTCGGGCATGAATCTCCTCGATGGTCTCTCTCCGAGATTGGCATTTTTCCAGCTCAACAGTCCATTGTGCTCGATCGGTAGCCTCCCTCAGTTGTGCTTGAGCAGCCTCGGCGTCAGCCAGATATATGGCTATCGACTTGTCAGCCTGGGTCTTTTTTTTCGGCCTCAGCTTGGGCCTTAGCAAGTTCAGCCTCGAGCTCCTCGATCCTCTTGGACTGAACCGATCACTTCTCCCTAGCATTCCAATGTTGGACTTCGGCCAATGACAATTAAGCCAAGTCAATCTCTTTCTCTGCAGCAAGAGGTCCATGCCTTCCTTCCACTTATAGCAGTCAACTTTTGCTTGATCGACCTCCTCCTGGAATAGGTCGATCCTCTCAACCTTTTGCTGCAACTGTGACATTGAAGCGTTAGTTTCCACCCTCGAATCGAGTCCCAGATCCTCTCAACCATTACGGGCTTTGGCCAAATCAGCTTAGAGGTCCCTGATCTCCTCGTCCTTTTGCCCACAGAGAAGCTTGAGAGCATTCTTCTCCTCTGAAAGCCTTTGGAGATCGGCCTCACATTGAGTTAAGTCGGCCCGAGACTTAGAGAAAGCCTGTATGGGAAAAGATAGAAGTTAGACAGAAAAAAGGAAAAATGAAAGAAAACTATATCAACAAAATCGATACTTACTCGGCTCAGAAGGCGATGGGCCTCTTCAAAGAGGCTGGATGTGTCGTTGAGATCAGAGGCATCAAAAACCTCGGTAAAACAATCCCGAAAGGGATCCTCCTCACCGAGGACTTCGCCTATTTCAAGAGTCCTTATGGCTCGAGCATCCCTTACGGCCTCCTCAGAAAAGGCCAGGAGAGGGTGAGTGACATGTTGTCACTGCCCCAAGCGAGTCACTCGGGGCGCTATGTTCAGCTCTGGGGGTCTCGGAACCAACCCCCTCTGGTATGTTTATTGTTGGATGAGGGATAACCTCGACCTTAGGTGATTTGGGGAATTTGTCCGAATCTTTCTTCGAAACCTCCTCATTACGAGGTAGGGTCTCGACAACCGCCGCCGGCTTAGAGGACTTGGCGGTCTCAACAATCTTCCTTACTCAAGTCACCAGCGTCGAGTCACTGCCCTCGTTTTCCTCTTCTTCTTCTTCTTCCCTGAACCTTTGGACTGACTCCATAGTTATAGGAATGACTTCCCCGTTTGGTTTCTGAGCTGCTGTCTTTTTGGGTTTAGGGTCCTCGGATGTCGAGGCCCTCTTTCTCTTATTATCCTTCCCCAGCTTAGGAGACGGGGCCATAGCCTCTTCCTCACTGTTAGGAGGCCTCAAAACTGTAAAAAGTCATTCAGTAAATACATAAAGGGAAACTTACCATGGTTCTTTGCCTCCCATCAGCCTTTTACCAAGTCATGCCAGCAGCTCCCGGCATAGGAAGAACTCGAAGCCAGCTTTCGAACCCAGTCCTCGAGTTCAGGGACTGCTCGAGGAATTCAAGCAACAGGTGCACAACAGAGGGAGATGTTAAATGAAGCAGAAAATGAAAACACAGAAAATAACAAGTAGAGTGCTACTTACGCTTCGGGTTCCATTTCTTGGGAAATGGCATTTTCTCCTCTGGGATAAGGTCACAAGTTCTCACCCAAATGAACTGACCCATCAACCCCCGGTCCTTTTTCTAGTCGATACTCGAGAGCAACGCCTTGGTCGCTCGACGTTGCAGTTTGATCAACCCTCGAAAGATTCGAGGGCTGTATAACTTGATGAGATGATCGAGGGTGAACGACATCCCCTCAGCTTTGCTGGTGAAGAACCAGAGCATGATCATAATACGCCAAAAAGAATAGTGTATTTGGCCTAGAGTCACTTGATATTGACGGAAGAAGTCAATGATGACCGGATCGAGGGGGATCAACATGAAAGGATAAATGTAAACACTTAGATACTCTTTCATGTGGGTAGTAATTCTTTCTTCGGGGGAAGGTATCTCTACAACTTTGTCCCCCAGTTGCAATCCCTTTTGATATCCTTGATATATTCAACCGTTATCGAGCAGATATACCTCAATACATGCTCACATCAGCCAGAGACCGATGAAGGATTCTCAATTTTGAAGTCAGACTTAAGAACATACGGACCGACAACGCACTCCTCAGGAAGCGGTTCCACCGGCGTTCTACCGCCGGCCAGCCGTGAAGAAGAAGAGGAACCTTTTTCTTTTTGTGGAATGATTTTGGATATTTTCGCCATTATATGAGTTGAAGAAAAAGGAAAGTGGTAAGTTCTGGTAGTTCGAAACTAGCGGAGATGACCTGAGGAGTAATGAAAGAGAACAAATTGAGAGAGTTAAAAGCTTAAAAGAACTGATGAAGATGAAAGTAAAGTATGGTTCATCAAAAAGAAGCCATATTTATAGATTTACGGTGACGATTCGACGTCACTAGTGGCCGACTGCCCATTGACACGCATTAATGATTTGGGGAACTGTACCGATGAGATGTTTCGGTCACTTCCATCGCTTACGTGATGAGAATGACATCACTGTCCATCGAGGTCATAGAAAAATCGAAGCTCAATTCATTTCTTATCATTATATTCCAAGAAACGAGGGGACGATCTGTATACAGTAGAAATCAGGGTTACTCGATTTCACTATTTGATCGAGACTGGGACGTTGCATCAAAGAGCTGAGGCATTGAGTCCGAATCAAAGCCTCTTTCTAGATCGAGGTCGGTATCAATCGAAGACAGAAGAGATAGACTTCGAGTAATATCGAGATAGCTCAGTAACGGAAAGAGCGAGATATCCGTGATTGGTCGAGGAACGTGGCGTGAATCTCGAATCATATCGAACCAATAACGGTTAATCAGTTGTTTATACAGTTCCTTTATGTAATTAGAAGTATACAATAATTAGGATTCCTTTACTATATAAAGGGGAATTTCAGTCATTTGTAATAATCTTTGTACCCGGAGAAAAGGCTATACAATCATTTCTTTTTTGCTTATCGTTCTGCTTAATGTTCATCAAAATTGTGTTATCTTAATCGTTCTTGTACTACTATCACCTTGAGAATACATCATTTTGAGGTCGAGGCTCAGCTTGCATACTGGTTTGATTTATTTTACAGTTTAATTCAATCATTTATTTTCTTATTTATCTGTCGGTATTGGGTGAAATCACATATCCTTAAAATCACAATATAAGTTTAATTGTTATTCAAATTTTAGGTAAACAATATTAAACCATTTATTAGAGATGGAACATTAAGCATGTTTTTGTTTATTATTTTGTGAATTCTAAAGAAAATTTGTAATGCCTTCTTTTCACCTACTTTTCCCCAATGATTTTAGAACATTTAATGCCTCCTTCATTGAGCATTCTAAAAGGTGAAGCGAAGAGTCAAGAGACTGCCTTATTAGCGGGAAAGCACCAATCACTGGAGAATTAATACTCATTTAAAGAACTTTGGCACTTTGACCCTTTCTAAAACCTGCTGTCTAAAGGTATGTATATGAAATTTTCTGATCTAGAAGTGCACCATGATAGCTTGAAGAAGTATTACAGTCTTTTTTTTACACAGATGAAATCATTCAGGGACTACATAAATTATAATATGTTTAATTATTATATTCAACTCTTACAATCTTCAGTATCTGATTTCCTTCCATACTTTCTCTGTTGGTTGGATACCCGTGTGAACCAATCAACCTATTTGGCTGTTTGTGATATAGTTTTTCAGTAAGTGATGCACATTCAATCATTATATGTTGTTTCTTTACCTTTTAACAAAACAATAGAATGACTGTGTTAAAATTAAATTGATGAAAGAAGCGGTGGCCTATTGGTTTTTGAAAAGGTCTCTCAGTAAACTTTCAGGGACATAAACATTTCTTATAGGGTGAACCATCTATCATGTTAAATGATGTTACATATAATCATTCTCTAAATATTATTGAATGTTCGTGGTATTCTGTTTGATACTATGTAGATACACTTTGTGCACCATCCATTTTTAGTGGGCGAACCTCTTGAAATGTTGATGGTAGATGGTCCAGTATATGATATTACATTATCAATTCTATAAATATAATAGTATGTATTGAATGTTAATGGCATTTTGTTTGATACACCTAATATAGATAGACTTTTATATTGTTCAAGTGAGGCAGTCCCAGGGGGAATAACTGTCACGACCCAATGAGTTGTCGTGATGACACCTAGTCTCTATGACTAGGTAAGCGTAATACTTTGCGAAAATGAAACAAAAAATGAACATTAACTACTAATAGTAACAATTATCTAATAAGCAAGTGAATGCCACTCGGCATATACAACTGTCACTTCTGAAATGTAAGAAAATAATTCCCAAAACCCAGAACACCATAAGTCTCAAGCTACTAAAAGGAGTCTTAACTGTTCTATACATCATCTCTACAGAAAGAAGGGAAAATGAAGATAAGGGGATAGTGGGTGACTCCAAAGATCTGCGGGCGCATGCAGATGTACCTTGAAGTCTCCAGTAAGCAGCATTGACTGCACTAGCGATGAAGCTGGTAAGATGTACCTAGATCTGCACACGAAAAACATGTGCAGGAAAGGTTGTGAGTACACCACAATGGTACCCAGTAAGTGCCAAGCCTAACCTCGGTCGAGTAGTGATGAGCTCAGATCAGGGACCTACCGGAAATATATGTATATATACACAATAAGGAAAGGCAAAATGAAATATCGCGGTAAGTAAAGCCTGAAATTTAACAAGGAAGAAACATAGAAAACAACATCTCAGTACACAACAAAACAACAGAGGATCTCCCCAGATACTGTCTCGTAGTCCCAACGTAAATGTGCGGGGGGATCTCCCGGAATATCGTTCCGTAGTCCCAAAATAAATGTGCAAGACAGGGGGATCTCCCGGAATACCGTCCCGTAGTCCCAAAGTAAATATGCAGTGCATGAGATCTCTTGGAATACCGTTCCATAGTCTCAAAGTAAATATGTAGTACAGGGAATCTCCCGAAATATTGTTCCGTAGTCCCAAAGTAAATATGCAGTACAAGGGATCTCTCGGAATACTGTTCCGTAACCTCAAAATAAATATGCAGTACAGGGGATCTCCCGGAATACCGTTCCGTTGTACCAAAGTAAATATGCAGTACAAGGGATCTCCAGAATACCGTTCTGTAGTCCCAAACTAAATATGCATCCGAACAATAGAACTCAATAGTTACGACACAAAATCTTACAATTTAGCCTAAGTACAAGTTAAGGGAAAACATGTAAAAATCACTAAACATATTGCACATAGTTCAGGTAAACAATTAAGGCAAGTATGCATGCTTTCTAAGTCTAACAGGATACTACACATGCTAATAAGTTCAAATTAGAGGAAAGACAAGTTAATATTTAGTGAAAATCGGGGTTTTACAATAACTATCCCGTATATGTACTCTTTACCTCACGTATACGACACTCATATATTAACAACAGTACCAATCCTAAGGGGAGTTCCCCCCCACAGGGTTAGACAAGCCACTTACCTCGAACCAAGCTCAATCAATCAGAAAAAATGCTCTTTCCACGAATATCCGACTCGAAATGGCCCAAATCTAGCCAAAACCAATTACATAACATAAATATAACTACAAGAAACTAATCTAGTGAATGGAATCAAAGTTTAAGAAAGAAATTGGAAAATCGCTCAAAAAGCCTCCCCGGGCCTACGTCTTGGAATTGAGTAAAAGTTACCAAATATGAACATCCATTCACTCACTAGTTAACTCGTACAAAAATTATCCAAATCCGATGCCTAAATTCCACTCAAAACTCAGAATTTTTTTTGGGGAACCTTTTCCCTATTTCCCAACTCTCTCGCTCAAATCCCTTAATTGAATGAAGAATACAACAATAGATTGATGGAATATAATCAAAATCGAGTTAGAAATCGTTACCCAATAACGTCCTCTGAAAGTCCTTCAAAATTTTGCCTAAATCCGAGCTCTCCAAGTCACAAAATGAAAATGAGACCAAACCTCGAAATTTCCCCTTTTATGCCCAGTGATTTCGCTTTTGTGAGCCCAAAATCGTATTTGCGGTACCGCTTCTGCGGCTAGGACTCCGCACCTGCGGATTTTCATTAAATATCCAGGCTTCGCACATGCACATGAAGATCCGTATCTGCAGATGCGCTTCTGCGATGACTCGTCCGCTTCTGCAAATGTGACCTCCTTCCCAGAATCCGCATCTGAGATAATCCTTCCGCAGATGCGTCACCGCTTCTGCGGTTCACTCGTCGCATTTGTGACCCCCGTAACTCTATACCCAAACATGCACCTGCGACCTCATCCTTGATTCTACCGCACCTGTGGACTTCCCACCGCAGGTGCGAAAACACAAGAACCAACAATTCTCAGAAATTTTCCTAAGTCCAAATTTCATCCGTTAAGCACCCAAAACTCACCTGAGGCTC
The DNA here is from genome assembly GCA_005239505.1 of Nicotiana paniculata. Taxonomy (NCBI): domain Eukaryota; kingdom Viridiplantae; phylum Streptophyta; class Magnoliopsida; order Solanales; family Solanaceae; genus Nicotiana; species Nicotiana paniculata. The sequence continues at coordinate 27,799 of ML365353.1, forward strand.
CCAGGAACTCAACCAAAATACCAACCAATCCTTAAACACCATATGAACTTAGTTGAGACTTCAAACCACATCAACCAACATCAAAAATACAAATTACACACAGATTCAAGCCTAATGAACTTTGAAATTCTAAATTCTACAAACGACGTCGAAACATATAAAATCTCGTCCAAATGACCTCAAGTTTTACACACAAGTCAAAAATGACACCACGAACCTACTCCAACTCCCTGAAATCCAATCCAAACCCGATATCAAAATTTCCACTTCTGGCCAAAATCACCAAAATTCCAACTTTCGCCAATTCAAATCGAATTCTACTACGGACCTCCAACTCTTATTCCGGACACGCTCCTAAGTCCAAAATTACCTAACGGAGCTAACAGAACCATCAAAATTCAAATCTGAGGTCGTCTACACATAAGTCGACATCCGATCGACTTTTCCAACTTAAGATTCCAATTAAGAGACTAAGTGTCTCAGTTCGCGTCCAAACCCAAAACGAACCCTCCCGGCAAGTCACAATAGCAGAAAATAGATAGGGGAAACAATTAATAGGGGATCAGGGCTCTAACTCTCAAAACTACCTGTCGGGTCGTTACATCCTCCCACTTTTAAAATAATCATTCGTCCTTGAACGAGCATAGAGACATACCTGAAGCTGTGAAAAGATGAGGACAACAGCTGCGCATATCGCACTCGGTCTCCCAAGTTGCCTCCTAGACCGGCTGAACCCTCCACTGAACCTTTACTGAAGCAATGTTCTTTGACCTTAGCTTTCTATCCTGCCTGTCCAAGATAGACACTGGCTCCATAATATAAGATAGATCCTTATCCAACTGGACCGAGATGAAATCAAATACATGAGCCGGATCATCGTGATAATTTCGGAGTATAGAAACGTGGAATACCAGATGAACTCCTGCTAGTCTAGGAGGTAGAGCAATCTCATAAGAAACCTCCCCAACACACCGCAATACCTCAAAAGAACCAATGTACCTCGGGCTCAACTTGCCATTCTTCCCGAACCTCATGATGCCCTTCATAGGCGATACCCAAAGCAAGACCCACTCTCAAAACATGAATGCTAAATCACGAACCTTCTAGCCCGCATAACTCTTCTATCTAGATTGGGCTATTGGAAGTCTATCCTGAATCACCTTCACCTTATCCAGGGCATCCTAGACCAAGTCTGTACCCAATAATCGAGCCTCGCCCGGCTCGAACCAACCCACTGGGGGCTGACACAGCCTACCATACAGAGCCTCATACGGTGCCATCTGAATGTTGGACTGATAGCTATTGTTGTAGGCAAACTCCACAAGTGGCAAGAACTGGTCCCATGACCCTCCAAACTCCATCACACACGTATGAAGCATATCCTCTAGAATCTAAATCATGCGCTCAGACTGCTCGTGTGTCTGAGGGTGAAAGGATGTACTCAGCTCTATCCTAGTACCCAACTCCTGCTGTACGACTCTCCAGAACTGTGATGTGAACTATATACCTTTGTCTGAAATGATGGAAACTGCGACACCATGAAGGCGGACAATTTCTCTGATGTAAATCTCAGCCAATCTCTCTGAAGAGTAAGTAGTCATCACTCGAATGAAATGATCTGACTTGGTTAGCCGATCCACAATCATCCAAATAGCGTCAAACTTCCTCGAAATCCGTGGGAGTCCAACTACGAAATCCATGATGATCCGCTCCCACTTCCACTCGGGGATCTCTAACCTCTGAAGCAAGCCACCCGGTCTCTGATGCTCATACTTAACCTACTGACACTTGAGGCACTGAGCCACAAACCCAACTATATCCTTCTTCATCCTCCTACACCAATAGTGCTGCCTCAAATCCTGGTACATCTTCGCGGCACCCGGATGAATGAAATACCGCAAGCTATGGGCATACTCAAGGATCAACTCCCCAAGCCCATCCACGTTGGGAACACATATTCGGTCATCCATCCTCATTACACCATCATCACCAATAGTCATATCTCTAGCATCACCTCTCCAAACTCTGTTCTGAAGGACGAGCAAATGAGGGTCATCATACTGATGCTCCCTAATACAATCATAAAGAGAAGACCGAGATACTACGCAAGCCAACACTCGGCTCGACTCAGAAATATCCAATATCATAAACTGGCTGGGTAAGGCCTGAACATCCAATTGTAAGGGCCTCTCTGCTGCTGGAAGATATGCTTAACTCCCCAAACTCTCCGCCCGGCAACTCAAGGCATCAGCCACCACACTGGCCTTCCCGGGATGGTACAAAATAGTGATGTCATAATTCTTAAGTAGCTCCAACCACCTCCGTTGACGCAAGTTAAGATTCTTTTGCTTGAACAGGTGCTTCAAACTCTGATGATTAGTGTATATCTCACAAGGAACACTGTACAAATAGTGGCGCCAGATCTTCAGGGCGTGAACAATAGCTGCTAACTCAAAATCGTGGACAAGATAGTTCTTCTCATGCACCTTCAACTATCTGGACACGTAGGCAATCACCCTACCATTCTAAATCAAGACCTCACCAAGATCAATCCGCGAAGCATCATAATAGACGGTGTAAGACCCCGAACCCATAGGCAATACCAATACTTGGAGTGTAGTCAAAGCTACCTTGAGCTTCTGAAAGCTCTCCCCACACTCCTCTGTCCACCTGAATGGAGCACCCTTCTGGGTCAGCTTGGTCATAGGTTCTGCAATAGATGAGAATCCCTCTACGAAACGATGGTAGTACCCCGCCAAACCAAGAAAATTATGGATCTCCGTAGCTGATGACGGTCTAGGCCAACTCTGCACTGCCTCCACCTTCTTCGGATCTACCTTGATCCCATCACTCGATACTACATGAGCCAAGAATGCCAGCGAGTCTAGCCAAAACTCACACTTAGAAAATTTTGCATACAACCTCTTCTTCCTCAAAGTCTGAAGCACAGTCCTCAGGTGCTGATCATGATCTTCCCGAGTCCGAGAATACACTAGGATGTCGTCTATAAACACAATGATGAAGGAGTCAAGATACAGCCGGAACACATTGTGCATCAAATGCATAAATGCTACTGGGGCATTGGTCAACCCAAAAGACATGACAAGAAACTCATAGTGACCATATCTGGTCCTGAAAGCAGTCTTCTGGATATCTGGCTCTCGAATCTTCAGTTGATGATAGCCTGAACGCAAGTCAATCTTGGAAAACACCCTGGCACCCTATAACTGATCAAATAAGTTATCAATGCGAGGTAGTGGGTACATGTTCTTCACTGTAACCTTGTTCAGCTGGAGATAATCAATACACATACGCATAAAACCATCATTTTTCTTCACAAATAAGACTAGAGCACCCCCAAGGTGACACATTGGGCCTAATAAAACCCTTATCAAGAAATTCCTACAACTTCTCCTTTAATTCCTTCAACTCAGGAGGAGCCATACGGTAAGGAGAAATAGAGATAGGCTGAGTGCCCGGCAACAAATCAATGCCAAAATCAATATCTCTGTCGGGCGGCATGTCCGGAAGATTTGGTGGAAACACATCTGGGAAGTCCCTCACTACTGGAAGTGACTCAACTATAGGGGTATCAATACTGACATCTCTCACATAGGCCAAGTACGCATCACACCCCTTCTCAACCATTCACTAAGCCTTAAAAAATGAAATAACCTTGCGGGGAGTATACTCTAAGGTACCCCTCCACTCTAATCGTGGTAAGCCTAGCATAACTAGTGTCACGGTCTTAGCGTGACAATCAAGAATAGCATAATGGGGCGACATGCAATCCATGCCCAAGATAACATCAAAATATACCATGCTGAGCAATAATAAATCGGCTCTAGTCTCAAAACCACTAAGAGCAATCAAGCACGACCAATATACGCGATCCACAACAAGAAAATCTCCCACAACAGTAGGTACATAAATAGGGGAACTCAAAGAATCCTGAGATACCCCCAAATGTGGAGCAAAATAATAGGACACATATGAATACGTAGAGCCTAGGTCAAATAATACCGACACATCTCTATTATAGATTAGGACAATACATGTGATGACAGAGTCGGAAGAAACTACCTCAGAACGAGATGGAAGAGCATAATACCTGGCCTGGCCTCCCCCTCTAGGGCGACCTCGACCTCGACCTCGAGCTGGCTAAGTAGGTGGGGTGAAAACTGTTGCTGGAAGCATGGTCGGAGGACCCGATGGAGCACGTAATGGCTGAGAAGTCTGTGGAGGTGCACCCCTCCTAAGTATGGGGCAATTCCTCTCCATATGAGGAGTATTACCACACTCAAAACAACCTCTCGGAGGACGCGACTACTGTGACTGGCTCGGGCCAAGTCTGCTGGACTGGCCGCTAATAGCACCCCGAGCAGGAGGTACACTGGATATTGGTGGTGCATAATAAGGCTCCTAAGGCCTGGAAGGAGCTGGAACACTGCTGGCGGATGGAAGAGCTGAATGAATAACGCGACTCACATAAACCCTACCATGGAGAGCTACTAGGGCACGAGCTCCAGAATAATAACAAGTCTCTCGAGACCTCTTGGCCTCCCTCTCCTCTCTATCCCGGGCAAGCATGCTCTCCACTCTCCTGGCAATACTCACGACCTGCTCATAAGAGATGTCCATCTCCAACTCCTTGGCCATATTGGTCCTGATACTGGGTGGAGTCTCTCAATGAAGCGACGAACCCTCTCCTGAACTGTGGCAACAAGGCCGGTGCATGTCAGGCCAACTCACTGAAACAGACTACATACTCTGACACAAACATAGAGCCCTGGTGCAGCTGCTCAAACTCTACGGGCCAAGCATCCTTGAGGCTCTGAGGAACATACTCACGCAAAAACATATCTCAGAACTGAGTCCAAGTGTGTGAGGATGCCTCGTCCGTATTACTCAGCTCATAAGCACGCCACCATATATAGGCTGCTGCTCTAAGCTGGAATGTGGTGAAAGAAACCCCACTCGTCTCCGCTATAACCATAGTACAGAGAATATGATGATACTCCTCTAGAAAACCCTGAGCATCATCTGAAGCTAGTCCTCTGAAATTAGGTGGGTGGTACTTCTTGTACCTCTCAAGTCTGAGCTGCTCTGCCTCAGAAGTAGCTGCCGTGATCTCATGCTACACCGGAGCCACTAGTGGCATAAGAATAAACTCTGGGGCCTGATCAACTTGGACCCTCTACTCAAGAGTATGGTATGTGGGAGTCTGTGCCCCTCCCCCGGCCTGAGATGTGGCGGGAGCTAGTGGGATCACTCCAACCTGAGCCAAGGTGCTGAACATGCTCATGAACTGGGCTAGTCTCATGGAGGGCTGGTGCATCAATAGGAACCTCCGGTGTCTATAGCTGGAGCTACTGCGGGCTCCTCTGTCGCAGCTCGTGCAGGTGCTCTGGCTGCACTGCATGGTCGTCCTCTACCCCGACCTTTAGGGGTTGGCATAAAATCCGAAAATCCGAAAATCCGAATTCCGAACCGAACCAAATTAATTCGGTATTTCGGTTTCGGTTTTTTTCGATATTTCGGTCTAATTCGGTATTACATTTTCGGTATTTCGGTATTTCGGTTCAGTTTTGCGGTATTATAATTTTAAAATTTCGGTATACCGAAATACCAAAATTGTATGGACTTTTTTTTGGACCCTACCTATATCTACCCACCCAGGCCCAACCCCAAGCAACGCCCCCAAGCCCAACTGGCCAACTGCCAAGCCCAGACCCCAGTACTCTTAGTATTAGCGTTAGTCCATTTTAATTTTTAGCAATAGAGTAACAAATGCCAAATTAGGTTATCTCTTTCTTCAATATATTTAAGGGGTAGTAATTATGAATAATATTTTAATGTGTTAAAAGATTGTATTGACAACATGGGAAAACTTAGTGACTAATAACTCCAGTCTAGTGAATATAGTAGCCAATACAACGAGCATGTTTTTTTACTTTTGTAGTTCGTTGTTCTTTATCACCACTGAATATTAAATCGATACTATACCGAAATCGTACTGAACTGAACCGAACCGAACCGAACCGAAATAAGAAATACCGAACTGTACCGAAATATTTAGGTATGGTATTTGGTATACATAATTGAGAAACCGAATACCGAACCGAAATTCTTAAATACCGAACCGAAGTACCGAATGCCCACCCCTACCGACCTCGGCCTCTGGCGGCTCTGACAGGGCTCGGGTGCCTGATCATCAGATCTCCCGGTACGGGTCCTCACAATCTTTGACAAAGAATAGAATAAAGAATTTTAGAATTTGATGTCAATAACTCACATGACAAGGAAATCAAAGAAGTATGGTTGTTCTTAACAGTTCTATAGCCTCCCGAAGATAAGTACAGACGTCTTGGTACTGATCCGCGAGACTCTAATAAACCGTCTTGTGAATCATGATACCTATGAGCCTAGAGTTTTGATACCAACTTGTCACGACCCAATTTCCCCCTTCTATGAGTTGTCGCAATGGCACCTAGTCTCTACAACTAGGTAGGCCTAACACTTTGCGAAAACAAAACAAAACATGAACATTAACTACTAATAGTAACAATTATCTAATAAGCAACTGAATGCCACTCGGCATATACAACTGTCACCTCTGAAATGTACAAAAATAATTCCCAAAACCCGGAACACCGTAAGTCACAAGCTACTAAAAGGAGTCTTAACTGTTCTATACATCAGCTCTTTAGAAAGAAGGGAAAATGAACATAAGGGGATAGAGTTGGACTCCGAGGATCTATGGGCGCGGGAAGTCGTACCTTGAAGTCTCCAGTAAGAAGCAGCGACTGCACTAACGATGAGGCTGGTAAGATGTACCTGGATCTGCACACAAAAAATATGTGCAGGAAATGGCGTGAGTACACCACAATGGTACCCAGTAAGTGCCAAGCCTAACCTCGGTAGAGTAGTGACGAGGTCAGGTCAGGGCCCTACTAGAATATATATATATATATATATATACATACATACATACAAACAATAAGGCAAGACAAAATGAAATATCGCGGTAAGTAAAGGCTGAAATTTAACAAGGAAGAAACATAGAAAACAACAGCTCTGTACACAACAAAACAACAGGGAATCTCCCGAGATACCGTCTCGTAGTCCCAACGTAAATGTGCAGGAGGATCTCCCAGAATACTGTTCCGTAGTCCCAAAGTAAATGTACAAGACAAGGGGATCTGCCAAAATACCGTCCCGTAGTTCCAAAGTAAATATGCAGTACAAGGGATCTCTCAGAATACCGTTCCATAGTCCCAAAGTAAATATGCAGTACAAGGGATCTTCCGGAATACCATTTCGTAGTCCCAAAGTAAATATCCAGCCGAACAATAGAATTCAATAGTTACAACACGAAATCTTATAATTTAACCTAAGTACAAGTTACGGGAAAACAAGTAAAAATCACTACATATGCTGCACATAGTTCAGGTAAACAGTTAAGGAAAGTAGGCATGCTTTTTCAGTCTAATAGGATACTACACATGCTAATAAGTTTAAATAAGAGGAAAGACAGGTAATTATTTAGTGAAAATCGGGGTTTACAACAATTAGCCCGTGTGCGTACTCGTCACCTCACGTACACGGTGCTCATATATCAACAATAGTACCAATCCTAAGGGGAGTTCCCCACACAAGGTTAGGTAAGCCACTTACCTCGAACCAAGCTCAATCAGTCCGAAATAATGCTCTTTCCACGAATATCCGGATCAGAATGGCCCAAATATATCCAAAACCAATTACATAACCTAAATATAACTACAAGAAACTTATCTAATGAACAGAATCAAAGTTTAAGCAAGAAATTAAAAAAATCGCTCAAAAAGCCTCCCCGAGCCAATGTCTCGGAATCAGGTAAAAGTTACCAAATATGAACATCCATTCACTCACGAGTTTACTCGTACAAAAATTATCCAAATCTGATGTCTAATCCCACTCAAAACTCAAAATTTCGTTTGGAGAACCTTTTCCCCATTTCCCAACTCTCTCACTCAAATCCCTTAATTAAATGAAGAATACAACAATAGATTGATGGAATATAATCAAAATCGAGTTAGGAACTGTTACCCAATAATTTTCTCTGAAAAGCCTTCAAACTTTTGCCTAAATCCGAGCTCTCCAAGTTCCAAAATGAAAAAGAGCAATCCCTCGAAATTTCCCCCTTTCTGCCCAGCGATTTTGCTTCTGCGAGCCCAGAACCGCACTTGCGGTACCGCTTTTGCGGCTTGGACTCCGCACCTGCGGATTTTCATTAAAAATCTAGGCTTTCTCACCTGCGCATGAAGATCCGCATCTGCGATGACTCGTCCGCTTCTGCGAAATGTGACCTCCTTCCACATCTGCGATAATCCTTCCGCAGATGCGTCTCCGCTTATGAGGTTCCCTTGTCGCATTTGTGAACCCTGACCTCTACACCCAAAGACGCACCTGTGACCTCATCCTCGCTTCTACGAGGCTGCACCTGCGGACTTCCCACCGCATGTGCGAAAACACTCGAACTAGCAATTCTCAGAAATTTTCCTAAGTCCAAATTCCATCCGTTAAGCACCCAAAACTCACCCAAGGCCCCCCGGACCTCAACCAAATATACCAATCAATCCAAAAATACCATACGAACTTAGTCAAGCCTTCAAACCATATCAAGCAACATCAAAAATACGAATTACACACGTATTCAAGCCTAATGAACTTTGAAATTCTAAATTTTACAAACAACGTCGAAACATATCAAATCTCGTCCGAATGAACTCAAATTTTACACAAAAGTCAAAAATGACACCACGAACCTACTCCAACTCCCGTAAATCCAATCCAAACCCGATATCAAAATTTTCACTGCCGGCCAAAATCGCCAAAATTCCAACTTTATCTAATTCAAGCCTAATTCTACTACAGACCTCCAACTCATATTCCGGGTACGCTCCTAAGTACAAAATCATCTAACGGAGCTAACAGAACCATCAAAATTCAAATCCGAGGTCGTCTACACACAAGTCGACATCTGGTCGACTTTTCCAACTTAAGCTTCCAATTAAGAAACTAAGTGTCTCAATTCCCTTTGAAACCCAAAACGAACCCTTTCGGCAAGTCAGAATAGCAGAAAATAGATACAAGGAAGT
>ML365358.1:0-72430 GCA_005239505.1 Nicotiana paniculata
AAATAATAAGGGTAGAGGAAAATGGAAATAATAAGTTAGGGTAAAGAAAACCACGGGTAAAAATAAAAAATAAAAAAAAAGAAAAGAAAAAAAAACTCTTATCGATTTATCGATAAATCGATAAGCGAAGTGGACAAAATCGAAATCGAAATCGATAACTCGATAAGAAAATTTTCCGAATCGAAATCGATATCGATAAATCGATAACAAATAATCGATTCGATTTATCGGTAAACCGATTCGAATGCACACCCCTAACCCTCCCCAAACCCCATTTTGTGGGATTTTACTAAGTCGTTGTTGATGTCGTTGTATCAAGCTTCAGGTTTACAATTTGTATTATTTTTCTCTGCAGAATAGGTTCGTGTGAGGTCTTATATTATGCATAATATGGACAAGATTCCCAGTCAGTTCATATCTGTATAACATGACTCGGTCAATCACGGACGAGACATGGCAAATAAACAAAGAACACAGATCTTTACTCGGATCATATGCAACGAAGCTGTAAGCGAGGCACATATATACGTCCAGGTCCAGCCAATATGTATATTTTGATTAACAATCTTTCCTTACAACGACGACAACAGTGAGATCCCACGAGTGGGGTCTGGGGAAGGTATTATGTACGCAGGCCTTACCTTTACCTTACCTAATGAAAGTAGAGAGACTGTTTCGAATAATGATATTTCCAATTCAAGGGAGAATGACAACAATAAAACCAGCATGTGCCACTTTAAGAGACTAGTTCTGACTAATGAAACCAACTAAAAGAGATGACAGACGTTTCATTAATCAAAGATCTAGGTAAAGGTTTTCCATCAACATAACCACAAGATATCTGTCAAACAAGTATCTAAGCAATTTAGCTTTTAACTCTAGCGAACCAAAAAAAAAAAGGGCAATCCAATGTACAAGGCATCCTATGATCATGCAGGGTCGGGGGACATCCCAAGGGGTGTGATATAGATAGCCTACCGTAATGCAAGCATTAGCGGCTGCTTCCACGGCTCGAACCCGTGACATATAGCAAACAAGATAGCAAAAATTCACTATGTGCCTTCAAGGTCTTCAGTTACTAAGCCTGTAACAAGTAGAGGATCTGGTTCTTCGATCTGATTTAGCTTCCTGTTTCAAGAAGACGAAGCACTATTCAGTTATATACATCAATATCTGCAGACAACGATACCAAAATCAAACATGCAAAGACTTCTAAGATGGAAGAATGCATTTCTTCAAAGATTTAAAGGGCAGCAACAGTATATACAACTTTACAACAAACTGGAAACAAGCAAGATTTATAGTCGTTGTGATGTATTATTTCTGAATCATTGTACAAAGAACTACAGGCCGAGAAGGACTCATGATACTGCAACTTTTTGATAAGCACAAGCAATTCCATTCTCGCCAAGCAGAATGCGTCCTTACGTTTAACTTGCAAGTGTTGCTTTAAGCCCACATCAAACTGTATTAATTCCCTAGTATGGAAGCATATTACTAATACGTCTATGACAGTGAAATGGAGAAACACCGTCCAACTATACCAGAATGAGACGACACTTGCATTCTCGATGCCTATTATGCTAATACATCCTCATATCCCTTTCCCATAAAAAAAGAAGAAACAAGCATAGATGATAGCAGATGGTCCACAGGATACGCCATCACTGAATAATTAAGCATCATACAGTGGGTAAGAGTATATATTAAACGATATACGCGCAATGCATCCGTTTCTTTGATATTGTTAGTACACTTTCATCAGAGAAGAGTTGAGTAAACTTACCCGCATGTCTTCTTATTGTGACCCAGGCCCTTACACTTGCTACACTGCATTTGCCGTTTAACCATGTCAAAAGCGTCGACCTTTTTCATCTTTGGTCGGCCAGGTGGACGTTTGGTTGGTGGGGGAGTAATAATAATTGCCGCATCAGTTTCACCACTTGCTGGTTTTTCCAGGTTAGGTATGGGGTTAATCGATTCAGCGTATGTTACATGGTAACTCTCGGTTGTGAAGTATCTGGAACAATAATCATATGGACTCCTTCCTATGCATTCAAAAACAGCAATAGCATGGCAACAAGGCATCCCATTTAGTTGCCAACCTTTGCAACTACAATCCCATTGATCAATATCAACTACGTCACCAGACTCACCACGAACTTCAAATGTGCTACCGTGCGAGGGTAATACTTGAAGTGACCTTGCTTTTGACGTTTCGCTCTGAAGTTTCTCTTCCATCAACGGTGTCAATCTTGTAGCCCACTGACTGGACTCAACACGCCTAGCATAGATCAATTCCATTATCTTCCCTCGTAATACATCGAGCATTTGAACTATCGGCAGCTCATTCACCTCCATAACCCAATCATAAAAAAGCTGCCCAAAGTTAGATGTCAAGAAGCCATACCTTGTCCCACCAAAAAGGGCGTTTGCCCAATGGTCGGGCTCACTTCGAGTGACCCAATCATATGCAACAGGTGAGATTGCTCGTATATTCTCAGCACAGTGTTCAAAACTCTGAAGTGTTGGGGCACAAGCAGCAGTATATAAATCTTGGATCATAAGGCGTCTAGCTTCATGAGAAAACTGTCCTTGCAAATCATTATTTAATTTTTCCGCAAGATAGCGCAGGCAATAACCATGGTAACCCTCTTCGTTAAATATATCGTTAATTGACTCCCTTATGCCCCTTTGGAAATCACAAACAAATGTTATAGGACAGGACATTGAGACAGCAGATTTAAGTTCTGAAAGAAACCAATGCCAGTTGTCCTTGGTCTCCTCATCTACAACTGCAAAGGCTAAAGGAAAGACACCATCATTCCCGTCAACACCTACCGCTGCCAACAATGTTCCTTGATATTTTGCATAGAGAAGAGCGCTGTCCAGGAATAGAAGAGGGCGGCAACCTTGTCTAAAACCAGATAATGAGGCATGAAATGAGATAAATAGACGATGGAAGCTCGAGTCATCCTTTGCCGCAACTGTAGCAACACTACCTGGATTAGTTTCTACAATTTTCTCACATAATAAAGGTAACTGACTGTATGCCTCTCTGTAAGAACCCTGAAGCTGCTCTCTTGCCTTCTCTTTTGCACGTCTAGCCTGAGAGTAGTTAAGCTGAATCCCATATTCACGCTCAATATCATTTGCAATATCCTTTGGCTTGTAATTGGGAGCATACTTCAACTTTTCCTTTATTATATTTCCCATCCATCCCCTTGTGGACCGGTACCCAGCTTTTACTGCAGCTCCTTCACATGTATGCTTCGGGTTCATTGTCTTAATACATATTAGCTCGGTGGTAGGCAACTTCGATGCATATATTGACCAAGGACAACCTTCCAACTTGCATTTAGCAGTTACTCGACGACTTTCATTTTTCTTATATTTATAAGTGAATCCTTGGGCAATCGAGTACTTATGTAGAGCTTCACGGAATTCAGAAAAGCTGTTAAATCTTTGGCCAATACCAGTAATTGCATTCTCCCACTGCATAGCTGCTTTGCGATGCTTCTCATCATTGCTATTGCTACTTGGATAAACAGCTAGGGGACTGGTATCAACTGGGGCTTGAAGCAGATCATCAGGATCGACCATATCCATGGGGTTAGCAGGGGTAAGTGGAGGCTCCGACAGAGTAGTCCTGCTCGACCTTCAGAGTTAAGCAAGTCATAAAGATATTTAAGAAATCAAAAACAGATTCAAGAAAACACTCAAGTTTTGACATAAGCATGAGGAAGCAAAATGAACAAACAGAACTGAATATAAAGAGAAGTAAATACCTACTGGCAGTCACATTTGGAGTACATCGAGCAACGGGTTCTTCTACTATTATAAACACCTCTACTTGTTCAGAATCCTTGAAGAAGTTAATCATACGCTTGAGGTCCTTATCTTTAGATATTGTAATGAGAGTCTTCTTATTCCCAGGGAGAAAATACTTAATCGTTATTCCATCAATACCACACTCAAAGTTTTCCGCTACTTCTTGCTTAAAATCTTTCAGAAGTGTCTGGTTATCAAGGTCTAGAGCATACGCCTCCCCACCAACATATGTCAAAGATCCATCTTCGTTGTTGGTCACAAACTCCCCTCCAGATTGACAAATGGCAATTATTTTCTTGGAGGCCATCGCTAGGCCAGCATAAAACTTCACCCAAAACAATTACACCAACTAAAAAGAACAAACCTTTGTCATACACCACATAAAATAGTATGCAATGCAGAAAAAATTAATTGGACCGTGAAAATCAATCTATACATCCAAATCAATTAATAAAGTCGAAGTCTTTAGAACATTGAGAAGCAATAGGCAAGTAACCATAGGCATAATCAAACATCAAAGTCACAACAACAACAACAAATCCAGTATAATCCCACAAGTGGAGCTTGCGGGAGGTTAGAGTGTACGCAGACCTTACCCCTACCTGGATCCTTAGCTAGGGGTAGGGGAAGAAAGTCAAGATGAAAATAAAGGGAAAGTTTAAAGTCAAAAATAAAAAAAAACAAAGAAATTTTGTTATGCAGGGCAGATAATGGGATGTGCCTGACAAATAAATTAATGGGATCATGAAAATTGAGCTACATTCCCAATTTAACATATAAAGTTAAAGTCTTTGGAACATTAAGTAGCGATAATCAAGTCACCAAAAGCATAATTAAGCTAGAAACAAAAACCCCAGATGAAAATCAAGCTACATTCCGATTTAACAAATAAAGTTGAAATCCACCGGTATATTAAGAAGCAATAACCAAGTCACCAAAAGCATAATTAAGCTAAAAACAAAGACCCCAGACGAAAATTTAGCTACATTCTCAATTTAGCATTAAAGTTGAAATCGTTGGACTATTAAGAAGCAGTAATCAAGTCACCAAAAGCATAATTAAGATAAAAACAAAAAATCCAGATGAAAATTTAGCTACAATCTCAATTAAACATTAAAGTTGAAGTCTTTGGATTATTAACTAGCATTAATCAAGTCACCAAAAGCACAATTAAGCTAAAAACAAAAACCCCAGAAGAAAATTTGGCTAGATACTCAAATTCTTAACAATAAAGTTGAAGTTTTTGGGGTTTGGACGATTAAGTAAAGATAATCAAGTCACCAAAAGCATAATTAAGCTAAAAAAAACCCAGATGAAAATTTAGCTACATTCTCAATTTAACATTAAAGTTGAAGTCTTTGGACTATTAAGTCCCATTAATCAAGTCACCAAAAGCATAAATAAGCTAAAAAATACCCAGATGAAAATCAAGCTACATTCTAAATTTAACCAATGAAGTTGAAGTCTTTGGAATATTTTGGATGAGGACCAGGTTGTTCGCACTTCGACTATTTCACCGTGTACATGCTACCTTCCATTGGCACAGATAGCAGTTATCTTTGCCTAGTGTTAATGAAGTCTTTGGAATATTAAGAAGCAATAATCAAGTCACCAATAGCACAATTAACATAATAACAAAAACCCCAAATGAAATCAAGCTACATTCCTAATTTAACACATAAACTTGAAGTCTTTGGAATATAGCAATAATCAAGAAACAACAGGCATAATCAAACAAGAAAAGTTTAATGCCAAAAAAAAAAAAAGCTAATCAAATAACACTTGATCAAGAATACCCATCAACATAAAACAACTTATTCTCAAACGTAATACAACAACATGGGTTCATCATTTAGTTCTTGGTCAAACATTAAAATTCAAGAAAATTCATGGGTCATTGTGAAAAATGTATTGAAAGAAGGGATTTTAGTGTTGAAAAACTCACTGGGATATTAGATTTGCATGAGGAGAGAGCGAGGTGTATAATAGGGGAATTTGAACTCTTGGAGATGTGAATGGATCTATTTTGCCATTTGAGGGAGGTGAAATGTAATTTGCCCTAGAAGATTTTATTGACCACTTTAGCCCTTTTACTTGACAGAAAATGTCAAACTTCCCCCTCACTCCATCCTTTATTTTTTCTTTTATTTTCTCCTTTTTTGCTCTCATCAAAAAAAAGAAAAAAACACTTTACATTTAGGTTAGTAGATAAAGTAATCTATTAATTTTAATGTAATAATTGTAATACATAAATTAATATTTACCAAAATTATCTTGTACAAATATTTCTATATTTGGTTCATTGCATAAAAATGAGATATATGTTGTATTACATTATTATTAAATTACACTTGCTTTTAAATAGATAAAAATAAGAATACGAAATCAATCTTAATTTTATCTTAAATGTTTGGAGCCAGTAAAAATTTTAACCGCGTAAGTTTCCCCCTGTTGGATTTGTACAAAATAATATCAGTATTGTAGTATAAAATTATATCAATTTTTGTTTATACCAAAAATGAAACGATAACCAAATATTACAAATAACTTGTTTGGATGGTCGATACCTATTATATTGTATCGCATTATTATTTTAAATACGATGCTTATTTTGGTTGTTACTTAAATTTTATTATATTGTATTGTTTAACTCGTCGTTACGTAACGACGAAATGTGCCCTTTATGTAACAATCGATTTTGTGTTATTGGTCGTTATCTTGTCTTTTTCTCTCATTTCATTCTTCATTATTATTAAATAATTTTATTTTATCGTTTATCCCATCTTTTTATATAATAAATTTATCCTGTAATAATTTTTCTTTATAATACTGCAAATTTATTCTTCATATTGCTGGTGCATGATATCATGAAACAACAATAAACGACACAATCTATCCAAATATTGTATTCATCAAACACTACAGTACAATACAATTTAATACGATATGATATATTATAAAATGATGTGTAACAACCATCCAAACAAGCTGTAAATTTACAAAAATTATTATTCAAATCCCAATAAGCAAATGACCTTGAAAGTGAAGCACTTCCATTGAGATACCAAAAATTTTAAACTAAGTAAATTAACACTACTATCATAAACAACAGTAAATTTAGTAATATTCAACACCTAGTGACATAAAATTCTTGCTTTCACCTCCAATTTAGTAGAATACTTTCAAGAATCATTATTTATAATGTCATCATGTTATTTACAAAATGACCATGATTGAAAGAATACGAAGGGGAAAAAATGCCTAAGCTGGGATCTTCTGTTTGCTTATTATTATTATTACTATTATTATGAAATAGTTTTAGTATTTATTTATTTTATTTCCCACTCTATTTTTTGTCCAGTATTTATAATTCAATTTGATCAAGGAAATACTATTTTGGAGGGTAAAGTACTCATTACCAAATATTTATTTATTTAATGTTGACCAACTTGGAAATTGCTATATTGGGTTTTATTGGATTAAAACCAATAGGGGTCAAGTGCCTCTAAACATAGTTGAGGAGTAAAGTGCATAACCCATAAAACTTCAAACAACCCATAAAACGTTAAGGGGTCGTTTGGTTTGAATATGATTTATGCCGGGATAAGTTATGTTGGGATTAGTTATTTTGATATTGTTTTTTATCCATTGTTTGGTGTATTGTATTAATAATGACAATTGCATAATTTCTAAGAAGAAGGTATAAGTTATCCCGGCACTAATTACCCCACCCTCTACAAGGTATAAGTTATCCTGGTACTAATTTTAACCCCGGAATAACTTATACCAGGTTTGCTAACCAAACAAAGTATTAAAACGGTATAAATTTTTATACCAGCACTATACCTTCTTATACTTCATACCAAGCGACCCCCAAGGGAGTTAACTATATTTCAATCCAAGTATGGATTATTCATAAATCATAATAGTAGAGTCTCCACTTTCAATTTAGTTAGGTTTGAGTCAAGCTAAAATATGTACCTGTATTCAATTTGGATCGATCTTAAAATAATAAGCATCCAAAAAATTTGAATACGATAATTTTTTCCCCCAAAACCAACTAAAGGTGCTATCAAACTGAATTATTTCTCATTTGCTACGTGGGCGTTTGGACATAAAATTGTAAAATTCTGGAAAAAAGTGGAAAAAAATTCAAATCAAAATGCTATTTGAAAATTAGAGTTGTATTTGGACAAGAATACAATTTTGGGTCATTTTTGAATTGTGGTGGGTGATCTAAGTGAAAATTTTGAAAAACAGCTTTTTGGAGTTTTTCAAATTTTCGGAAAATTCCGAAATTCATCTTCAAGTGAAAATTCAAAAATTATGGCCAAACACTGATTTCGAAAAAAAGTGAAAAATTTTCGAAATAAAGTAAGTTTTTTTTTTATGGCCAAACGGGCTCTACATACTTTACAACAATGACAATAAACTCAGTATAATTCCACAAGTGAGGTCCAGAGAGGATAGTGTGTACGTAGATCTTACCGCTACGTACCTTGTGATGGTAGAGATACTATGTGTGATAGATCCTCATTTCAGTAAAAGCATAGTCACTACATTAAAGAAAAGAAATATAATACAGTCAGACCTCTCTATAACAACATCCCTATATAATAGTCATTCACTATAAAAGTCAAGTTTTTTTCGGGATCGATTTTTATATTATGTTATAATATATGTTTTTTATAACAAGACTTTATTATAGCAGCCAAAAAATATCGAAACAAACGAGTCTGTTATAAAAAGGGTTGAATATAATAAATACAATATTGAAAAAAGAAACGGTAACAAAAAATAGTAACAACATCAAAATAATAAGGTAATGGAAATAAAAGTCTTTGCTACATACTCTATTACAAGTAAAGACTCAACTATTAATATCGATCCTTAAGATAAAATTGCCAATTTTCGACACACTATTGGATTACCCTAAAATCATTAAAGGTATTATATTTAATTCAATAATATTTTGTTTGATGAGTTGTTGTCAACAGCCTTATCTTGGAAGAGAATGCCATCCTAACTCCAAATTAAATTATTTTCACAAAACTCCAAACTCCTTGAACGTATTCTAGACGCTAGTTGTTAAAACCACGGGTGGGAATATTTCAAAAGTTAATTATTGTTTACCTTAAAAATAAAATAATAATTAAATTTATAGATGGTTTTAAGGATATGTAATATGACTTAGTACAAATTAAGAGAATAGATTAATATTGAAATTGACGATAAAAGAATAAATGCAAATCACACGAATCGAACACCCTTGGCTCTCGAGTTCGATCACCTTTGAACCGAGAAATGTCTCAACTGAAGTATGAATAGAATAACAAGATGAATAAAGCTAGAAAGTGACAATATATTGCTTTAAGTTGCATAAATATGATGTGTTTTACAAATGATCAGACTTACTGAGACACCGGACTATGACGTAAGCGACAAACGGATACCGAAACATCCCCCCGGTCCAGTTACCAAGGCATCAAATGCCTGTCAGTTGTTGGTCGACCATTACGGGTTCTGAACCGTCACCGGCAAGCTATAAGTACCCTAACTTTCCTTCATTCAAAATTTACGTTCAAAGCTCCTCATATTCTTGTTTTTCAAAAATACCTTTGTTTTGCAACTCTTACATCCAAATTTCTTGACCTTCTAGCAAACCGCATACCTTCCTAATTTCCTTTTCTTCTATTCTACAATGGCGAAAACTTCTAAGAATATACCGCAAAAGGAGGTCGCTTCTTCATATCACGACCCACTAGCGATGGGGCTGCGGCGGAACCTCACCCTGAGGAGTTCGTTCCGGCAGGGTGCCCTACCGTTGCCGATTTTAAGGTTGAAAAGACTTCCTCGGTACCGGGTCGATGCGAGCCGGTCTCGAGGTACACATGCACAATCATCGATGATCTCCTTACCAAGGTTAAAGAGGATTGCAACTGGGCCAATAAGCATGTTGTGGTACCTTCGCCCGAAGAATCGATCACTACCCACGTGGAGGGTATTCTAAGTGCTTACACTTACTCCTTCACGTTGGGTCCCTTAGACCCTATCATCATTGCCTTCTGCAAGAGATACGCCTGACTCTTGGCCAGATCCACCCTTCCTTCAAGAGAATAGTGATTCTCCTTCGATTCTTTGTAAGCAAAATCGAGGGGTGTCCCTTCACCATCGAACACCTTATGCGCCTCTACAGTCCCCAACTCTATTGAGGAGGGCTGATCAAGCTTGCTCGCCAGGCAAGTAGGGTTCCGTTCTCGAGTATAGATGAGGCTCTGGACCGAGGATGAATGGATCATTTTTTCCAAATAAAGACTTCAAATCTGATCCCGGCTGAGGACATGCCATTTCCCGAGAAGTGTAACATAAAACGTAAGTGCTACTTTGCCTTGAAGATTTAATCTATTGTTTCTCCTTTCTTATCGGTGTTTTTGGTGTTGCAACTGTGGCCTATATGTCGGGCGTTGTTCCTCAACTCAAGAAATGGGTCGAGGATCTCATGTCATAGATACCGTACTCCGAGCGTGCTTGGATGGAACAATCGAAGGGTCGATGAGAGGCCCGTAATCATGGTAAGTTTCCTTCTCTGGTTCGGTATGGTTTTAACTTTCTCATTGTGTTGTCGAATTCTTACCTATTTTCTTTTGTAGGTCTCCCAAAGGAAGTCGCTATGGGGCCTCCATCCCGTGATGAGGATGTGCCTCTTGAGTCCCCTGCCCCGAGGAAGGGTAATGAAAAGAAGAGAAAAGGGGCCCCGAGTTCCCCGAACTCAGAAAATAAAAAACCGAAGAGGAGGTCGCGCAAGCCCAAAGGAAACACTGACGCTCTATTCTCGGAATCAATCCACCATCTAAGGGACGAGTCTGAATAAGAAGAAGAAGAAGAAGAAGAAGAAGAAGAAGAAGAAGAAGAAGAAGAAGAAGAAGAAGAAGAAGAAGAAGCGAAATCCAAGTTGGTGGCCCGCGTGCGGGCAGGTGTGGTGATACAAGGGCCCTCCGAACCGGAGGGGGTTTTGGCCAAAGCTCCCGAACATAAAGGGTTGAGGCTATTCCTCCCCAAGATAGGGGGGTCGAGAGAGAGCCCGGGGGCGATGCTTCTCGAGCAGAGGAAGGTGCCCTGAGAGATGAGCTTGGGGCGATCGACATTACTGGGTCCCCTCAGATTTAAGACGCCATGATTCGCGAGGCCGGTTTGTTAGAAAGCCGTTCTTACGAGGGGCATCAGGGGCCGACTGATATCCACCACTTCTTGGATGGATTAGAATCCACTTCTTTGGAAGATGTCACCGGGCGTGGTTACTTGCCGGTGCCAAGGAAGGTACCGTCATCGGGTGCCACTAGGTCTTCATCGAGCCTAAAACTGGTAGATCGATTCTCGGCCCCAAGTGTTAACCCTGACCGCAGGCGGTCGATAATTTTCTCTATCCCGGAGATGCCCGGATTTTCTCTGCCCCCATGGGGGTTTCTATCTACCTCATTTGCTTGGTGACCAAAGAGGACCGGGTCGTGATGGACGCGGTGGAAGCACCTTACCTTTTCAATGAGGCCCAACATGCTTTGAATCGGGTAACTTCGAGTGTCACTTCATTACTTATTTTAAATTTGAAGTTGTAAATAATCCTAACACCTTTGTTTATGCTTGCAGGCCTCGATATTGCATCATGAGTCTTTCCTACGAACCCGGGCGGAGTTAACCCAGCACGAGATTGAGGTTTGGGACCTCACCGAAAAGAGGGATACTTACAAACTCTTGAGTGAGAAGCTTCAGGCCGATTTAGAAGCGACTCGGAGGGAAAACACTGAGATGGTCGATCAAGTAATCCGAGTACTTCACGACAGTGAAGACAAATTGGATATAGTGGCTTACAATCTAGCCCTACAGGTCTGTAAGAGGCTTGAATAGATCGTGTAGCTCCAGGCACAGGTAGATACAATACAAGCTGAGGCTGAGGAGTTCAAGAAAAATATGGATCTCTTAGCCTCGAAAAAGGAAGTTGCCCAAGCACAACTAGAGTTGGTCAAGGCTCAGGTTCGAGCAGCAAAGGAGAAGACCTCGGTGTAGGCCAAGAGGATCGAGGAGCTCCAATCTAAGCTTGACTCGGCGATTTCTGACCAAGGAGCTCGAGGCGGCCAAATCTGAGGTGGATGTGGACAATACCAAAGCCGATGCTAAAGTGGACCAATTTAAGGTCGACGTCGAGTCTATCCAAGCGCAGTCCAAGAGCATGGTGGATCATGCAAGGTGGGAAGCTCGGTGGGAAGACCTCGGGGGAGTCCACGCACAGGGCTTTAATATATTGGTGGAAATCAAGAATGCCAAGGCAGAAGAAGACAGGGGCCGGAAGCTGGCTTTCCCCGAGGAAGGCTCCGAGAAATTTTCTAAATTTGAAGGTGGGGAAGAGCCCGAGGATGAAAATGTTGCCTCCGATGAGAACTGGGCCACTTAGGCCACTTAGATCTTTAGATGTTTTTATTTTTTGTTTTTTGCGTATTTTTTTGGTCGTTTTGGCCATTGTACATTCCTATATCGGGCCATTCTGGACTTTGTAAAAAGATTATATATACAAGTCTTTCTTTTCCCTTTTGGCTTTCAAAACTTTCCCTTTTCTTATTTACTTGTATCCATAAGGGACGAAACGCCTTAACATAAAATAATTTAGGTTATGTCCGAAAGTTCAAGAAAACCATGTCTTTTCCTTAATTTGTTTTAAGGCGTCTTGGGAGTTCGATGTTATCGGAACCTTTTGCCCAAGTAGGTCGCCGAGATTGTAGTTTGCCGAGGGTAGCCTTTAGAACCGGTTGTGAAAATTTTTCTTTTTCGAAGGCCTGGTTTTTGTTACGGGTTTCGGACGTCTCCGAGTCGTGTTAATTTGGTCGTAGCCTTTTAGTTTGGGAGTTTCCCATTGGGCTTATTTTCCCGAGCTATTCGGGCTTTCCCAAGATAACAGTCCTTGAGTGGAGTGGTCGAGGCCTTTAAAAACTGGGGAGTTGCCTAATAGGTCTTATGCCCCCGAGGCCCGGTGACTTGGGTTGTTCAAGTTTTTCAGACGGCAGTCCCCGAGTGAGGGAGTGGTCGTTCGTATTCCGGTTATGGATTTCCCTTGGGCTCGTTATTTTCAGGAGATTAGAAGTACGAAACTCTTTAAGGGATGTAAAAATATTTTAAAACATAAGATGATTGCAAGGAAAGTACTTCTATTTTTTCTTGTGCAAAATAGTCATACATGCATACATGTTTTATACCAGGGCTCGAGAAATCTATGTGGGCATGGTTCGTTTGACCGTTTGGCCCTTACAATAAATTCTATCTATCGAGACCCTTCCTTTATGAAGTAGTTTCCTCGCTAAAGTTGATATCCGAAGGTAATGCATATCCGAAGGTAATCCCCCCTAGTATTCGAGGTTGATTGTAGAGAAAACTCGGATATTGTTGAATTGATCTTCGATGCCGATTCAGAATCGGGCTTGATTCAAAGTTAGCACAATCCATTGTTGCCTCGTTAAAAACCTTTTCGAAAACCCAATTGGGACAAAACCGGTCGAAGGAAAAAAGAGTGCAACACGTGCTTTCAGACCTAAAGACTTTGTGTCACTTCTTGTTGATCACATACAAGTGTTAGTTCGAAATAAAAAAGAAATGAAATGGGGTCATACCTTATCATTATTACCGTTTTAGGTGAGATATATTCCAATTGCTCGGTAGTTGTTCTCTGTTCATCATTCTGAGATTGTAAGACCCTTTCTTGGTGACCTCGAGAAGCTGGTATGGTCCTTCCGAATTCGGACCCAATTTCCCTTCGTTCGAATTCCGGGTGTTTAGGGTGACTTTCGTTAGCACTACCCGACATTAAAGTATCAAAGGTTGTCTCTTCGATTATAGTACCTCTCGATCCGTTGTTTTTGGGTATCCAACCGAACAAGGGCGGCCTCGCGCCTTTCATCCAATAACTCCAAGCTCCTACTCATGGCCTCGTCATTTTACTCCTTTGTTGTATATCGGTACCTGATACTTGGCTCCCCGACTTCGACCGGAATTAGGTGTCACGACCCTAAAACCACCCTAGCCATGATGGCGCCTATCGTGATACTAGGCTAGCCAATTCATTACATATAACATAAAGGAACTTTTCATTTAATTCATTACTAATCCGATATTTCATAAAAAATTCCATTTAAGCATTTCAAAACAAGTAAAGATAGGTGTACTCAACAACCGCTACCGGGTTCCGAAGTACCTGGATTTGCACACAAGGTGCAGGGAGTAACGTGAGTACACCAACTCAGCAAGTAACGAGCCCAAACTGTGGGTTGAGAGGTAGTGACGAACTAAACCTCAACATTTATAACAAAATCAATGTACAGAAATTTAGACATGCTTTCAATTAACTAATAGTTCAAAGTGAAAAGATAAGTACAGATTCGAACAATTAAACATATGCAACTCAGTGTACTCTACATGCCAATGCATCAACTTTATGAAATGCACAATGTTCTCCCACTCTCACATATAAGTCCACTCAGTACTGTATATGGCTCTCGTGGCTCAGGGAAGACCCATCCCGGAATATATGTACACATATGCCAGTAGTCACCCAGTAGTGAGGAAGGCTAAACTAGCCCCCGGAGAAGATCCATCTCTAGATACCAACACTCGGACAAGATCCATGTCCAAGGAAGATCCATCCCTCAATAACATCACTGCGCTCACTGGGGGTGTGTTACAGACTCTGGAGGGGCTCCTACAACCCAAGAGCTATCAAAATCCAGATCCAGGCATAAATCAATAGACATGCTGCGGCGTGTAACCCGATCCCATAGTTTTCACTCAATATCAGGCTCTCGGCCTCACTCAGTCATCATTCTCCAGTCTCGCTCACACGGGCTTACAATGCATGAACTAGCCCGAATCAATGATATAATGTGCAAAACAATACTTACTGAGATCGAGACATGATATGATATGCAATAACATGACTAAGTATATAACATCAATGAAACACACGAAATGACAGCAATAAGCGACCACTCGGGTCTCCACAGTACCAGCGTGAAGCCTTAACATAACATATATCATGATTTCTAGCATGTTTTCATTTAATCACATTGACAGTAGCGTGTATATCAACAAGAGAATCACTAAACAAGCCATGGAATGAATCCAGGTTACCATTCTCACGGTGCACGCCCATCACTTGGCATGTGCATCACCTCAATTACAATCATATAACATATTGTTCGGGATTTTGAACCCTCAGAACCAAGTTTAGAAGCGTTACTTACCTCAAACGGGACAAAAATCTACTCCGCGATGCCTTTGCCGCTCGACTAGGCCTCAAATCGCCCCGAATCTATTCAAAATTAGATTCATATCATCAATATACGCTAAATGAACAAAACCCATGCGAAAATAATCAAATTACATCAAAAATCCCGAAATTGGCCAAACCCGACCCCCGGGACCATGTCTCGGAATCCGATAAAAATCACATCACCAGAATCCTTATCCTCTCACGAGTCCATGCATACCAAATTCATGAAAAACTAACTTCACTTGACCCCTCAATCACCCAATTCTTAGTCTCAAGTTTCAAGCCTAATTCCCCAATTTTAACCCTTAAATCCCACAAATTTCATGCTTAATTAGTTAAAAATCACCATAGAATCAAGTTTTTGGTTAAAAAACGTTCCCTCAAAGTGCTTCCCCTTGAATCCCTCTTCAAAATCTCTCAAAAAGCTCCAAGTCCGAACACAAATGGTGGAAAAATAACCTAATTTCGCGAAGGCTTGAATTTATATGGTCTTCCCAGCTAAACCGCATATGCGGTCACTTCCATCGCACCTGCGCAACCGCTTCTGCAGTCCAATCAACCGCACCTGCGGTTTTCACTTAAACACCTAGGACCGCATATGTGCCCCAGGCACCGCACCTGCGGTCCCGCAGAAGCTTCCACCTCACCGCATCTGTGATTCTTCTCCTTATGGCCTAATTCCGCATATGCGGCTCCCCTACCGCATTTGCGACCTCACACCTGCGGTCCCCCATCCGTAAGTGCGGAAACATCAGAAACATTGCACCAGCAGCCATTCTACTGCATTCTCCAAGTTCAAACCTTCCGATGACCATCCGAAATCACCCCGAGCCCCTTGGGGCCTCAACTAAAAAAATACCAACACATCACATATCATCACACAACTTAGTCTAACCCTCGGAACACTCCAAACAACATCAAAACACCAAATTAACCCGAAATTCAAGCCTAAGGATTCCTAAACTTCCGAAATTCGCCAACGATGTTGAAACCAACCAAACCACGTCCGAATGACCTGAAATTTTGCGCACACATCAAAAACGACACTACAAACCTATTCCAACTTCCTGAATTCCATTCCAAACCGGCTAGCTAGTTTTCCACTGCCAACCGGAATTGCCAAAAATCCGACTTCGTCAATTCAAGCCTAATTCTACCACGGACCTCCGAATAATATTCCGAACACACTCCTAAGTTCCAAAGCACCTAACGAAGCTATTCGAATCATAAAACCCACATTCTGAGATCGTTTACTTATAAGTCAACTTCCGGTTGACTTTTCCAACTAAGTAACCAATTTAAGAGACTAAGTATCTTATTTCTCTCCATAATCACTCAGAACCCGAGCCAACCAACCCGACACAACATGAAAGAGTTGAACCACACATAATGAAGCAGAAATAGGGGAAACGGGGCTAAGACTCTCGGAACGACCGATCGAGTCGTTACATTCTCCCCCTCTTAAACAAACGTTCGTCCTTGAACGAGTCTACAAACATACCTGGAGTCTCAAATAGGTGTGGATATCTGCTCCGCATCTCCTGCTCGGTCTCCCAGGTGTCCTCCTCCACCGGTTGCGCTCTCCACTGCACCTTGACTGAAGCTATATCCTTAGACCTCAACCTTCGGACCTGTCGACCCAAAATCGCCACTAGCTCCACATCATTAGTCATATCACCCTCTAACTGCACTATGGTGAACTCCAACACGTGGGATGGGTCACCAACATACTTCCAAAGCATGGAAACGTGAAATACTGGATGCACACTCGACAAGCTGGGTGGCAAAACAAGTCTATAAGCCACCTCTCCTACAATCTGAAGCACCTCAAAAGGCCCAATGAACCGGGGACTTAACTTGCCCCTCTTCACAAACCGCATAACACCCTTCATGGGTGACACCTTCAGCAGAACCTTCTCCCAGACCATGAATGATACATCACGGACCTTCCTGTCCGCATAACTCTTCTGCCTAGACGGCATTGTGCGAAGCCGCTCCTGAATTAACTTCATCTTATCTAAAGCATCCTGGACCAAATATGTACCCAAAATTCTAGCCTCACCCGGCTCAAACCAACCGACCGGAGATCTACACCTCCTCCCATATAAAGCCTCGTACGGAGCCATCTAAATACTCGACTGATAACTATTATTATATGCAAACTCCGCGAGTGGAAGAAACTGGTCCAATGAACCCCCAAAATCAATGACACAAGCGCGCAACATGTCCTCTAGTATCTTAATAGTGTGTTCGGACTGCCCGTCCGTCTGAGGATGAAAAGTTGTGCTCAACTCAACCCGAGTACCCAACTCCCTCTGTACGACTCTCCAACACTGCGATGTGAACTGAGTAACTCTATCAGAAATGATGGAAACTGGAACACCATGCAACCGAACAATCTCCCGGATATAAATCTCAGCTAACCGCTCCGAAGAGTAAGTAGTACCTATAGGAATGAAGTGTGTGGACTTGGTCAGCCGATCCACGATAACCGAAATAGAATCAAACTTCCTCGGAATCCGTGGGAGCCCAACTACAAAGTCCATAGTGATCCACTCCCACTTCCACTCCGGAATTTCCAACCTGTGATGTAGTCCACCTGGTCTCTGGTGCTCATACTTGACCTACTGACAGTTGAGAAACCGAGCTACAAATCCAACAATATCCTTTTTCATCCGCCTCCACCAATAATGCTATCTCAGATCCTGGTACATCTTCGTGGCACCCGAATGGATAGAATATTGGGAGCTATGGGCCTCCTCAAGAATCAACTCCCGAAGCCCATCTACATTAGGCACACATATCCGACCCTGCATCCTCATCTCACCTTCATCACCAATAATTATATCCCTGGCATCACCTCGCCGAACCCTATCCTGAAGAACAAGTAAGTGTGGGTCATCATACTGGCACTCTCTGATATGGTCATAAAGAGAAGAACTGGAGACTACGGAAAGCAAACACCCTACTGGGCTCCGCCATATCCAATCTCACAAACTTGCCCGCTAAGGCCTGACCATCAAACGCTAAAGGTCTCTCTGCTGCTGGAAGATATGCTAGACTCCCCAAACTCTCTGCTCGGCGAATCAAGGCATCGGCCACTACATTGGCCTTCCCCGGATGGTATAAAATAGTGATATCATAGTCCTTGAGAAGCTCCAACCATCTCTGCTGACGCAAACTCAAATCCTTCTACTTAAACAGGTGCAGCAGACTACAATGATCAGTGAAAACCTCACAATGAACCCCATACAAATAATGACGTTAAACCTTCAAGGCGTGAACAATGGCTGCTAATTCAAGATCATGCACTGTGTAATTCTTTTCATGAGTCTTCAAATGGTGCGAGACTTAGGCAATCACCCTACCCTCCTACATCAATACACAACCGATGCCTATCCTCGAGGCATCACAATACACATTATAAGAATCTGAAGCTGGTGGCAACACTAACACTGGAGCTGTGGTCAAAGAAGCCTTGAGCTTCTGAAAGCTCTCCTCACACTCGTTCGACCACCTGAACGGAGCACCCGTTTGGGTCAATTTGGTCAAGGACGAAGAAATAGATGAAAACCCCTCCACAAAGCGACGGTAATAGCCCGCCAAACCAAGGAAGCTCCTAATCTCTGTAGTTGAGGACGGTCTGGGCCAACTCTGCACCGCCTCTATCTTCTTCGAATCTACCTAAATACCCTCAGTAGACACCACGTGCCCCCAAAAAGTTACTGAGCCAAGCCAAAACTCACACTTTGAGACTTTCGCATAAAGTTTCTCCTCCCTCAATCTCTGCAATACAACTCTTAAATGTTGAGCATATTCCTCCTGGCTACGAGAGTACACCAGGATGTCATCAATGAACACAATAACGACGGAATCCAAGTATGGATGTAATACACTGTTCATCAGATGCATGAACACTGCTGGGACATGGTCAGTCCAAAAAACATCACCAAAAACTCATAATGTCCATAACGGGTCCTGAAAGCCGTCTTGGGAATACCTGAATCCCGAATCTTCAGCTAATGATACCCGGATCTCAAATCAATCTTAGAGAACACCCTGGCTCCTTGAAGCTGGTCAAACAAATCATCAATACGAGGCAGAGGATACTTATTCTTGATTGTAACCTTGTTCAACTGCATGTAGTCAATACACATTCTCATGGAACCATCTTTCTTCTTTACAAACAACACCAGTGCACCCCAAGGCGACACACTAGGCCAGATAAACCCCTTAACTAGGAGTTCCTGAAGATTCTCTTTCAATTCCTTCAACTCTGTCGGTGCCATACGATACGGTGGAATAGAAATAGGCTGAGTGCCTGGCACCAAATCAATATCCCTGTCAGGCGGCATGCTGACAGGTCTGCGAGGAACACATCTCCAAAATCACGGACCATAGGAACATAATCAATAGTGAGAATCTCAGCACTGGCATCTCTCACATAAGCCAAATAAAACAGACACCCTTTCTCCACAAGCCTTCAGGTATGAAATTACTCTACTAGGCACATAATCAACGAAACCTCTCCACTCAACCCTCGGAAATCCCAGCATCGCTAAGGTCACGGTCTTAGCGTGAAAATCTAGAACAACATGACATGGAGAAAACCAATCCATGCCCAATATCACATCAAAGTCAACCATGCTAAGCAATAACAAATCCACTCGGGTCTCCATACCCTAATAGATACCACACATGACCGATACACGCGGTCCACAATGATAGTATCATCCACCGGAGTCGACACATGAATAGATGTAACTAAGTACTCACGGGGCATATCCAGAAAATGAGAAAGATATGATGAAACATGGAATATGTGGAACCATGATCAAATAAGACTGAAGAATCTTGGTGAATAACTGAAACAATACCTATAATCACAACATCTGAGGCCATAGCATCTGGTTTGGCTGGAAGTGCATAAAAATGGGCCTGGCTTCCACCTGATCGACCTCCCCCTCTAGGGCAACCTCTAGCTGCCTGACCCCCACCCTTAGCTGGCTAGGCGGGTGGTGAAGTGACTGGTGCCAAAACTGATGACTGACTCTTCTACTGGGATGAACCTCCCGTAAGACGGGAACAAAACCTCTTGATATGACCCGGATCTCCGCACTCAAAGCAACCCCTCTCGGAAAATGATGGTGGGGACTGAAGGGAACCCCTAACACCAGGATAACCACTAGAAGAACCAGGCATAGATGAGCCAGGAACTGATGGTGCACGGAATGAGCTCTAGGCTGGAAGGGCACTGAATGATGAGCAGTCCGGATGAGAGCTACGGGGACCATGCCCCGATGGTACACCACTATAAGCTGGGCGAGCTGGTTGAGCAAGACTAAATGGGCGGCCTCTGCTATGCTAAAACTGACCCCTGGAGGGAACATTACCAAAGCTACCAGATCCCCGAGGCCTCTTGGCCTCCCTCTCATCTCGCTCCTGGCGACGAACTGACTCAATCTCTCTGGAAATATCAACAACCTGCTCAAAGTAGAACCTGATACCCTCTCGCTGGTCATAAGAATACGAAGCTGATATGTGAGAACATCCACGAACCTGCTGATCCTCTCTCTCTCTCTCTGTAGGGACCAACCTAACAGCATGACGAGCTAGCTCTCAAAATCTCATCTTATACTGCATCACCGTCATATCATCCTGATGCAAACTACTTGTGCAGCTCCTCTCTGCAGGACTATGGGACATACTTCTCTAGGAAAAGAGTGGAGAGCTGCTGCCAGGTAAGGCGTGCTGCACCAACAGGCCTAAGCCTCTCATAATCCTCCCACCAAGTATAAGCAGCTCCTAAAAATTGGAAAGTAGTGAACGAGACCCCATTGGTCTCCAATATACCCGCTGTATGAAGCATCCTCTGACACTTGTCCAAGAAACCCTAGGAATCCTCGCCCTCAGCACCACTGAAAGTCAGAGGCTGAAGTCTACCAAACCTCTCCAATCTACGCTGCTCGTCATCAGGCATGACTAGAATCACATAGTCCTGAGGTGCAACCGACTAAGCTGGAGGTGTCTCCGGTGTCTGAAGTCCCTGAATAACCTGCTCAGGTGTACGGGCATCAGGAGTCTGAGTGCCTCCCCTAGCCTGAGAAGTAGTTGTTGTAGTAGAAACAACGACCTCCTGGGCAAGACTGGTGCACATGGTCAAGATCTGAGCCAAGGTCTCCTGAAGACCTGGAATAACAATAGGCACAACTGGTGCCTGGGCTGGTCCTGCTGGAACATCTGCGGCTGGGACCTAGTCCAGAATACAAGGTGGGTCTATGGGTACTTCCCCGGCTGCTGTGCGGGCTGCAACTCTACCTCTACCTCTACCACGGCCTCGACCCCTCATGGTTCCAACGGGTGGCTAATCATCCTGCCTGGTAGCACGTGTCCTCACCATCTGTGAGAGAATGAAACAACAAAAGTTTAGTTACTAGAATCAATAGATTCGCACGACAAGAATTCAAGAATATGAGATTGTCCTAAGGGTTCTGCAACCTCTCGAAGATAAGTACAAGCGTCTCCGTACCGATCCGCAAGACTCTACTAAACCTGCTCATGACTGGTGAGTCCTATGTAACCTAGGCTCTAATACCAACTTGTCACAGCCCCAAAACCACCCTAGCCGTGATGGCGCCTATTGTGATACTAGGCTAACCAATTCACTACGTATAGCATAAAAGAACTTTTCATTTAATTCATTACTAATCCGATATTTCATAAAAAATTCCGTTTAAGCATTTCAAAAAAAGTAAAGATAGGTAAAGCATTTAAATACATCCCGATCCTGGAGTCACTAGTCATGAGCAACTAAAAGAAAATACAAATCCGTTATTGTCTCCTTAATAAAAGATAAGTCTGAGAATATAAATACTAAAGAAATAGGAAGGAGAAAGGCAAGGCTGCGGACGCCGTGCAGCTACCTCGCAAGTCTCCAGATGGAACCCTGTGTCAGACAATCAGCAACTGCTACCGGGTCTCGAAGTACCTGGATCTGCACACAAGGTACAAGAAGTCACGTGAGTACACCAACTCAGCAACTAATGAGCCTAAACTGTGGGCTGAGAGATAGTGACGAACTAAACCTCAACATTTATAACAAAATCAATGTATAGAAATTTAGACATGCTTTTAATTAACTAACAGTACAGAAATTTAGACATGCTATTCCAACTTCCGGAATTCCATTCTAATAGTTTCTATGAGTCCACCAACAGTAAGGAGACTTGGTCTTTTACCAGTTCCCTCAGAGTTATAAATAGAGACAGTAAGTAAAAGAAGCACAGGATTTTTACATGGAAAAATCCCAACTCAAGGGGAAAAAAACCACGACCTACACTAGTAGGATTTCAACTTCACTAACTTGTAATCTCAACTATTACAAGCCACTTTGTAATGACTCTCTTACAAAGACTTTCACACACTAACTTTTAGTACTTACTACAAGCCACTTTGTTACTAACTTAGTTACAAAGACTTTGACTTATGACTAAAGCTAGTCACAACACAAACACGGATGGTTTATGATTTTTGTGTTTCCTAAAATAAAGCTTCTAATAAAGCAAGATAGGATACAATAAAAACAAAATACAAGATTACAACTCAACTAAAGGACATCTAAGAACACGTAGTGAAACTGGTCCGTTTTAGTGGACTTGTCTTCTTGTTCTTGACACACTTGAGTCTTCAATGCTGGAGAAGATCTCCAATGCTATAGAGAATGTTAGTAAATGCTCAAGTGAATATCTTGTTTGTCTCCAAACAAGATATTATATCCCTAGGACATCCCAAGAAGGATACCCATGCTTAGTTGGTATTCTCTTCAACCAATGGGAAGTGACTGTTGCACTGTTTCTGCACTGTAGCGTGCACAGTTGCAGGCATTCACTTTCTATCACAACTTTCCAGCTGTAGAGTTGAATTGTACTTCTGTCAGGGGAATGTCAAGGGATCATGTCCCTAGACTGTTTCCAATGAGTTCAGGCGTACACTGCCCAGATTTCTTGAGTTTATGTTGACTGGTTGTGCTGGTTACGCATCAGGTCCTTTATCTGGTTCTTGACATAAAGTTTGTTAGATCATCAAAACATAAGACTAACCCATCAATTCCCCCCTTTTTGATGATGACAAACTTTTAAAATTGATGAACGATTTTACAGGCTAACTTAACCAGATAAAACATTAGGAAGCCAGATAAAACACCAGGGCCCCATATTGTTCCCTCTGACTATGTGCTTCCCCCTTAATATTGTTCCCCCATAATTCCTGCCTACATCAATTATCTTCCCCCTTTTGGCAACATAAAAAGACACAAATAGGCAGAAAGCATAAAGAAGTCCAACAGAGCTAACTCATGCCCCATGTGTGCACACAACATGATAGAAAACAGAAAGAGTAAGCAAGCAGGAATTATGTAGAACATTAGAAAGTTGATTCATTAATACCAAAAGATTTTTTAAATACATAGAAGTCTTCTCTTAGGAAATCAAAGACTAAATTTGGACTGTTAAGACGGGAGCAGCACAGTGAAATCCAATTACCAACCATAAAAAGAAAACAAAATAAAAACTACCAGCCACAAACATCAAAAGCATAAGAGGACAGGACACAGACGGAATGCAAGGGGGCACTAGAAGAGGAAGGCTTGGAGGAAGAGGGAGCCAGAGTCTTGAGAACCAAATCAATGCGGGCATTTGCAGACATATGTTCCTCTAGAAGTTTCTACCGCAGGTTCTCAACCTGCTGCCTAAGCTCAGTGATTTCTTTGGTCAAGCAGGCAACATCCTCATTGGAAGGATTAACAAAACCAGGTCCCCTAGTGTCTTGACTCAACTGAATCTCCAAGATGGCATTTTGAGCCTTTAACTTCCTGATCACTTCATTTGCATCATTCATCGCATTGATCAATTGAGATATTGTTGAAGTGCTACACTCGGATTTCTCAAAACATTCACATTCCTCTAAGGTTGTCTTAGAGAAGGTCTGCTTGCGGGTCCCTACTCATGGGTTTTCAACATGCACCTTGTAGAAATCAAATACCCGAGTAAGTAGGAAACCATACGGGAGCCCATGATTTTCATCCTTGAAATTCACCACCTTCCCCATGTGTTCAATCATAAGTGCAGGCAAATTTATAGGGGTGAATGAATCAAGGGCCTCCATCAGTGCTAAATCAGACTTGGAGGCAATAGATCTCCTTTCAGCACGGGGGAGGAGTACCTTATTCACCAGTTCAAAAAAAAGCTGGTAAACCGGGAGCATAGCTTTCTTGTGGACCCGTTCCCTTTGCTGAATTGTACCTTCCTTTTCAATGGCTCACTGAAAGTTTCCCTCAGAAGAAGTAGTAGTAGTTTTCATAGAAGACATTACCTTAGCTGGAACTTGAATGACCGTTCCCAAAGCAGCTTCATCGAATATAATATCAACTCCTTTAACCAAAACACAGACATGATCCAGCAGTGGTGAAAAGAGATGCATAAAATTATTGCACAACATCCTCATAAACCTTAGGCACACTCACGTTGAAGAGATGATCCCACTTCTGGAACTCAACCATTGCTACAATTTGCCTCATCCCAGCCATATCATAGATCTAAAGGTCAAACATCCGACCCTATAACACCCTTTGACTTCTCACTTTCTCTTACCATCTACCACTGTCACTAGGTATAGTTTTCAATGAACCTGGTCCCCCAACAATTTCCCTTTACCTTTCTCTTTTTCCCAGTTTTTTCACAGACTTTCCCTTTGAACACTCTACAACCACAGACTCTTTGACAATAGTTTCACCAACTTCAGCTCGCTTGAGTTTCCCAGTACTCTTCACAGGCTTTACACATTGTTCCTTCACCCCTCCATCTGAAACTCCAGCCACAGATTTTTGGGGTTTCGAGGACCTTTTCACTAGGGAACTTGGTTCTTTCTCTACATCCTCATCTAACTCCACCACAGGAATAGCTTCGTCCACCACTACTTTTCCTTCCTTTATCAGTCTTTTCTTCTTCTTTTTAAGGCTTTTCTTGCTCTTTTCCAGAGCAGAATCAAGTTCCTCCTTCCTTTGTAGCCGAGTAGATGGTCGCTTAGAAGATGACTTAGGAGTAACCACTTTTTTGCGAAGCTTGAAGCGAGCACTCAAAACCATCTCATCCTCATCATCCTCGTTAGTGGGTTCAGAGAGGAGAGGAGTGGACTCCATAGGTGGTGTATAGAAGATAGGTTCCTGGTTGGTTTCTGCGGGAGGAGAAACTGGTTCTTCACCAGACTTATCTTTGACAGAGTCATGAACAGGAGATTCGAATAAGACCATGGTCCCTTCATCCCCCAGAAATGAGGTTTCTTCCCCTTGTGGCTCAGGCAGGGAAGAAGCTCCTTCAGAAGGAAGACTTTCAGAAGCAATGGCCATGATATTTTTGGCTGCCTCTTTTTCAGGAGACTCCATGGGAGCCGTAGAGTCATGAAGAGAAGGGTTCAAATACTGGTCAGGATCATCCGCAAAAACTTCAGATGCCTGAGGTGTGACTTTGGTTTGGGTTTCGTTATGTGACTCAAAAGAAGATGGATCTGTGGGATTTGGAGAGAGAGGAGTAGTGTCAGGAGGTAAAGAGGAAACTGGTGTGGGAGTGATGACTTCTGGGAGAGTGGAGGTCTGGGCCTCTGGTGGAGAAGGGAAGGAGTTGGTTGCATACGAGGAAGATGATGATTTTTTGTCTGCCATTGAAGAAATACGATCGAGGGTTGAGAGGAGGTTAAAATCTGCAGAGAAGGGATATGAAGAGATAGTGCTGAGAAGTTAGAGTGGATAGAGGGTTTTATCAGAAGAGGGAGTAATAAAGAGAGGGAAGAGTAACGGGTTCAAAAGAAAATGACAGTAGGTGTGTTGGGAAAATAAAACGTGCAGGGGAAGTGAAAAGAATTGAGAGATGGGACGTGATAACACAGACACTGAAAAGTCGGACGACGTGGCAACATTATTTAATTTGTTACTTTTTGAGAAAGGTATAGGAAAACACATAACTACTAACCTGTGGCAGGGGAACCAGGTCCTGTACCTATTTTTGAAAAAGTTTTTCAGCTTCCTTTTGTTCTATAATGATGTACCTTTAATTTCTGTAATCACCATGACCTGAAACAATATTAATGTGAGTTAGGCTTAGTCAAAAAACACTTTAGCTAACTGTACCTGAGAGTGACTCTCATAGCCAATGTAAGGGAACCAGGTCCTTAGTTAGGTTTCATTAACTCCAGTGCCATCCTGTTTTTCTCAAAGTGTTCCCTACTTAGTGCCTTGGTGAAGATGTCTGCAATTTGATCTTCAGTGCAACAAAACTTCATGCAAATGTTCCCCTTTTCAACATTATCTCCGAGGAAATGATGTCTCACATCAATATGTTTGGTCCTTTTGTGTTGAACCGAGTTCTTCACCATGTTGAGGGCACTGGTGTTGTCACATAGAAGTGGCACACTATCAATGTATACCCCAAAATCCTCCAATTTTTGTTTGATCCACAGTAGCTGAGCACAACAAGATGCAGATACAACATATTCTACTTCAGCTGTGGAGAGAGCCATTGAGTTTTGCTTCCTTGTCCCCCATGAGATTACGCAAGATCCAAGGAAATGAGCCATTCCTGAAGTGATTTTCCTATCCACTAGATAACCTGCATAATCAGCGTCAGCATAACCAACAAGATTGAAATTGTCACCTGAAGAATAGTACAGAACCAGGTCGTGTGTGCCCTTGAGATAGCGTAGGATTCTTTTGGCTGCCTTCATATGAGACTCCTTAGGATTTGATTGAAATCTTGCACACAACCCCACACTAAACACAATATCTGGCCTGCTTGCAATGAGGTAGAGTAGAGATCCAATGATCCCCCTTGTACATTGTTTGGTTTACAGGTGATCCAGAGTCATCCATGTCAAGCTTAGTTCCAACTAAAATAGGGGTGTCGATCACTTTTGATTCCTCCATGTCGAATCTCTTCAGCAGCTCCTTGATGTACTTCTATTGACTAATGCAGGTTCCCTTCGTGGACTACTTCACTTGAAGACCCAGAAATAAGTTCAGTTCCCCCATCATAC
Source organism: Nicotiana paniculata (assembly GCA_005239505.1). Classification (NCBI taxonomy): domain Eukaryota; kingdom Viridiplantae; phylum Streptophyta; class Magnoliopsida; order Solanales; family Solanaceae; genus Nicotiana; species Nicotiana paniculata. Next base: position 27,221 of record ML365358.1, read on the forward strand.
TCATCTCGAACTCACTACCCATGAGTTTGGAAAATTCCTTGCATAGTGAGTCTGTTGTAGCCCAAATATGATGTCATCCACGTACACCTGAACAATAAGCAGGTTCCTTCCCCGTTTCTTTAGAAACAATGTGTTGTCAATCTTTCCTCGAGTGAACCCATTGTCCAGAAGAAACTTCGACAATCTCTCATACCAAGATCTAGGAGTTTGCTTCAATCTGTATAAAGCCTTGTCCAATTTGAAGACATAATTAGGATTTACATGACTTTCGAACCCGGGAGGTTGTTTGACATACACTTCCTCCTTGAGAAAACCATTCAAAAATGCACTCTTCACATCCATCTGGAATAAAGTGAATCCTATATGAGATTCAAAGGCAATGAGGATCCGGATGGCTTCCATACGAGCAACAGGAGAAAACGTCTCATCATAATCAATCCCTTCCTCTTGATTGTATCCTTGAACAACAAGCCTTGCTTTGTTCCTTGTTGTCTTTCCATTTTCATCCAGCTTATTCCTGAACACCCACCTGGTTCCTATGATGGTTTTATCTGAGGGTCGAGGTACCAGGTGCTAAACCTTGTTTGTCTCAAACTGATGCAGCCCCTCTTGCATCGCAACGATCCAGTCTGCATCCCTTAGAGCTTCCTTGATATTTTTTGGTTCTATTTGGGATTTGAAGGCTGAAAAGGCTAGGGAGTTTCTGGTTTTGGATCGAGTTTGAACTCCTGATCAAGAGGAGTGATTATGTTATCAAGGGGATGAGAGCTTTTGTGTTTCCAATTTGGAACTTGGATTTGATTGGTGGAGGAACTGGGTAGGTCAGAAAAGTTTCTCTGCATTCCTTGTTCTGCTACCTGTGGAGTCCCTTGCACATCATCTCCAACTCTTTCTTCAGCTTTAGTGGTAGTAATTGGGGTACTAGGTTCCTCATGTGGATTTGAGGAAGAGGTTGAATTGTGTTCACTTATTTCCCTCATCTGGCTCATCATGTCAGCTTTCCTATTTGAAACATCAGATATTTATCTAGGAACCAAGAGTGGTTCATTGTCTTGATCATCACCATATCCTTCCTTGTTTGAGGAATGTGTCTCATTGAATAGCATGTGAACACTCTCTTCTACATATTGAATTCTCTTTTTGTACACTTTGTAGGCTTTGCTTTGAGAGGATTACCCCAAAAAGATTCTTTAATCACTTTTTGCATCAAATGTTCCAAGTCGGTCCTTCCCATTGTTCAGTATATAACATCTACAACCAAAAGCTCTCAGATGAGTTATCTTTGGGTTTCCTCCATTTAGCAGCTCATAGGGGGTTTTGTTTAGGAAGGACCTGATCATACACCTGTTCACCAAATAGCATGCAGTGTTGATTGCTTCAGCCCAGAATGTTTTTGCAATCCCACTGTCAATGAGCATTGTCTGTGCCATGTCTTCCAGAGTTCTGTTTTTCCTTTTGACCACTCCATTTTGCTGAGGGGTCTTTGGAGCTGAGAAATTATTAGTGATCCCATTTTCATTGCAAAACTCATCAAAGTTTGCATTGTCAAGTTCCGTTCCATGGTCAGATTTGATGCAGGCTACTTTCAACTCCATCTTCACTTGGATTTTCTTGACAAACACCACAAATACTTCAAAGGTATCATTTTTTTCTCTAAGAAACAGTGTCCATGTAAATCTTGAATAGTCATCCACAATCACAAAGATATACTTCTTTCCACCCCTGCTTGAAATTCTCATAGGACCACACAGATCCATGTGAAGAAGTTCAAGAGGTTTTGATGTGCTAACATCCCTTTTTGTCTTAAAGGATGATTTCACATGTTTTCCTCTAGCACACACATCACATACTCTGTGCTCCTTGAACTTAGAGTTGGGCAGACCATGAACCATGTCTTTCTGTATCAGTTTGTTCAAGAGAGAAAGCCTTGCATGACCCAGTCTTCTATGCCACAATTCTGCATGATCATCAACTGCCTTTAAGCAGTTCACTTCCCAGCTTCCAGCGATTCAAAGTCAGAAACATAGATATTCTTGTGCCTCTTGGCTATCAGCACCACCTCACCAGTTACTAGGCTAGTAACTGTGCACACTTTGGACAAGAATTCTACTTTGTTCCCTTTATCACAGGTTTTAGAAACACTCGAGAGACTATACTTCAATCCGTCTACATAGTACATGTTCCCAATTGAGTGTTCAAGAGATCTTCCAACCCTTCCAACACCGAGAATGTACCCCTTTTTTCCATTTCCAAAGGATACATCTCCTCCTTATAGGGCTTTCAGTGAGAGAAAATCCATGGTATTCCCAGTCATGTGCTTTGAGCATCCACTGTCCATGATCCATTGTAGTCTTGTTCCTCTCACTGGTCCCTGCACATATGAATTAAGGGTTAGATTTAGGAACCCAAACAAGTTTGGGTCCCTTGTAGTTAGGAAAGGGGTGAATAAGTGCTCTTCTAGTCCATGCAGGTAAGAATCGATTTTTCTTGATAGGACCTGGTCCCCTTTTAGTAGTCACTTTGTTAGAAAACACTTTGTTTTTCTGAATAGATTGAACCCTGGCAGGGCAACTTTCCTTGAAGTGCCCATTGTTCCCACAATGGGTACAAAGCCAATTATCTGGGACAGTGATATACTTCTTGTGAGGGTTGTAAGGAATTTTCTCCTTTTGAAACACAATCCCTTGCATGTTTCCACTATTGTTAAAGTACATAGCAGTAACATCATCCGTGGACCAGGTCCATTTCAGTGATTTTTCAAGATCAAATTTTAGTTTGACCATTTCAGCTTGAAGTTGCCTGTTTTTCTCAAGTTCACAACACATGCTTGTTTTGACATCATTTAGTTCCTTTTCAAGCTTAATATGTTTCTCACTAGCTACCTCTTTCCCTTTCTCTATGCTTGCAGCCCTATATTTTAATTTGAGTCCCTCAATTGTTTCCTCTAGGTCTGTGATTATCACAAAAAGGTCATCTCTTTCCTGCTCGACAACATTAATCTTCTCAGCTAAAATATTTTTTTTCATTGCTCAGGTTCTCCACTGTTTCCTTCAGGTCTACCACCACTACAGTCATGTCATCTCTCTCATTTTCTGCATTACTTGTTTTTCATCTATCACTTTTTTTTCTTTCTCAAGGTTACTAATGGTCTCTTTCAAGTCTACAATCACTACCATCAAATCATCTCTCTCATTTTCTACACTGTTTATTCTACGGGTTAGAGATTCTTTTTCTTTTTCAAGATCACTTATGGTCTCTTTCAAATCTACCACACAAACAACCAGATCATCTCTAGATTGCTCAACTTTTCCTAGCTCTATGTTCAATGTATCCTTATCGTCAAGTAAGCTATAGTAAGTATCAATAAGAACATTTTCTAATGACATCAATTTTTTAGAAGAGTAGGACTTCAGATTTCTCTGGACATCCATGAAATTTACCTCATCATTGTCATCCTCTTCATCATCATACTGGGCCATTAGAGTGAACGGTGAATCATACTCCTTGCCTTCGTTATCTACTGCCATCATGGAGTTGTTTCCAGCTTCTGGTTCCTCTTCTGATTCGCTAGAGGAATCTCCCCACGCAGCAAGAGCTTGCTTCACAACATTGTCAGCTGCACATTTCCTGCTGAATCGTTTATCAGGAACCTGGTTCCTCTTTGCTGTCTTGTCAAAGTTGTGCTTATAAGGCTCCTGCTTTAAAAGTGGACAATCCTTGATGAAGTGCCCTAGTTTTCCAAATTTGTGACATAGATCATAGTTTATTGGCTTGCTTAAACTGCCTCTTCTTGGTATACCACCGTTTCTTCGAACCATCTTTTGAAATCTCTTAGTGAGATAGGCCATGTCACGATCTTCCTCACTTGAGTCATTGCTTTCAGCTTTGAGAACCAGGTTCTTCTCTCTTTTTTGTTCTCGTCTCTCACTGACTTTCTTTTTATTCATCTTTGTATGTCTTCAGATTTCGAATCAACTCATCCATGGTTAGAGTCTGTAGGTCTTTTGCTTCAGTGATAGCATTCACCTTGCTTTCCCATGAACTAGGTAGGACACTTAGAATCTTCCGTACCAGCTTGTTTCTAGGAATTATTTATCCAAGTGAGTGAATGTCATTAACGATGGAGGTGAATCTAGTATGCATGTCTTGTACAGACTCATCATCCTTCATCCGGAACAGCTCGTACTCAGTGGTAAGCATGTCAATCTTGGACTGCTTTACTTGAGTCATTCCTTCGTGAGCAGTATGCAAGGCTTCCCAAATCTCTTTTGTTGATTGGCAAGAAGATATCCTATTGTACTCATCGGGTCCTATACCACATACCAAGATTTTCTTGGCACGAAAGTTCTTCTCCACAGCCTTCCTATCAATGCTGAATTCCTTCCTGGTCTTGGGCACCATGATACCAGCCTCTCCTACCTTATTCATAGGAACATGGGGACCGTCACAAATGACATCCCATAACTCTGAATCTTCATCCATTTTGAAGGCATGCATACGAGTCTTCCACCATCTGTAGTACTGACCATTGAATCTAGGAGGTCAGTATGTTGATTGCCCTTCTTCAAAGTTAGGTGGAGCAGCCATTAGAGATCCTTTCTAGGTATTAACCTTTTGGAAATAACCCGTTCTGATACCAATTGATAGTTTCTATGAGTCCACCAACAGTAAGGAGACCTGGTCCTTTACCAGTTCCCTCAGGGTTATAAATAGAGACAGTAAGTAAAAGAAGCACCGGATTTTTACGTGGAAAAATCCCAACTCAAGGGGACAAATACCACGACCTACACTGATAGGATTTCAACTTCACTAACTTTTAATCTCAACTATTACAAGCCACTTTGTAATGACTCTCTTACAAAGACTTTCACACACTAACTTATAGTACTTACTACAAGCCACTTTGTTACTAACTTAGTTACAAAGACTTTGACTTATGACTAAAGCTAGTCACAACACAAACACGAATGGTTTATGATTTTTGTGTTTCCTAAAGCAAATCTTCTAATAAATCAAGATAGGATACAATAGAAACAAAATACAAGATTACAACTCAACTAAAAGACACCTAAGAACACGTAGTGAAACTGGTCCGTTTTAGTGGAGTTGTCTTCTTGTTCTTGACACACTTGAGTCTTCAATGCTGGAGAAGATCTTCAATGCTATAGAGAATGTTAGTAAATGCTCAAGTGAATATCTTGTTTGTCTCCAAAAAAGATAGTATATACCTAGGACATCCCAAGAAGGATACCCATGCTTAGTTGGTATTCTCTTCAACCAATAGAAAATGACTGCTGCACTGTTTCTGCACTGTAGCGTGCACAGTTGCAGGCAGTCACTTATGTCACAACTTTCCAGCTGTAGAGTTGACTTGTACTTCTGTGAGGGGAATGTCAAGGGATCAGGTCCCTAGATTGTTTCCAGTGAGTTCTGGCGTACACTGGCCAGATTTCTTGAGTTTATGCTGACTGGTTGTGCTGGTTACGCATCAGGTCCTTTATCTGGTTTTTGGCATAAAGTTTGTTAGATCATCAAAACATAAGACTAACCCATCACATTCCGAACCCAATAGCTAGTTCTTCACTGCCGACCGGAATTGCCAAAAATCTGACTTTGCCAATTCAAGCCTAATTCTACCACTGACCTCCAAATAACATTTTGAACACACTCCTAAGTGCCAAATCAACTAACGAAGCTATTTGAACCATAAAAACCACATTTCGAGATCGTTTACTTATAAGTCAACTTCCGGTTGACTTTTCCAATTAAGTAACCAATTTAAGAGACTAAGTGTCTCATTACTCTCCACAGTCACTCTGAACCCGAGCCAACCAATCCGACACAACATAAAAGAGTTGAACCACACATAATGAAGTAGAAATGGGGGAAATAGGGATAAACCTCTCGGAACGACCGATCAGGTCGTTACATTAGGGATTTTGTGCAATAAACCAATGAGAATGGAGTATCCCCAGTACTAGTCTTCACATTCGTGTGGTATGCCCAAAGGACATCGGGTAGGATCTCTTTCCATTTCCCTTTTACGTTGGTTAACCTCTTCTTGAGGTTTTGGATGATGGTTTTGTTGGTCGATTCGGCTTTCCTGTTTCTGCTAGGATGATAAGTTGTCGATAAGATTCTTTTGATCTTATGATCTTCGAGAAACTTTGTCACTTTGTTGCCGATGAACTGTGTCCTGTTGTCATACACAATTTCAGAGGGCATCTCGATCCGACATATGTTGTGGTCCCAAATGAAGTCGATGACTTCCTTCTCCCTAACCTTCTCGTATGCATGTGCTTCAACCCACTTGGAAAAATAATCTGTCATAAATAAAATAAATTGAGTTTTACCTAGTGCCCATGGAAGAGGGACAACGATGTCCATTCCCCACTTCATGAATGGACATGGCGACAATACTGAATGCAGCAGTTCCCCAGGTTGGTGAATCGTCGGTGCATGTCTTTGGTATTTGTCATATTTTTGAACAAGCTCTTTCGCATCTTTTTCCATGTCGATCCAATAATAGCTGACTCTGATTACCTTTTGAACCAATGATTCGGCGCCTAAATTATTTTTGTAAGTGCCCTCGTGAACTTCCCTCAAAACATACTTGGTATCTCTCGGTCCCAGACATATCGCTAGTAGGCCATCAAATATTTTTTTGAACAAGGTTCCGTCTTCGGACAAGGAGAATCGGGCTGACTTTGTGCGCAAGGCCCTCGATTCTTTTGGATCCGAGGGAAGTTTCACGGTCTTCAAATACTCTACATATTTGTTTCTCCAATCCTAGGTTAAGCTCGTGAAGTTATCTCGGCGTGAACTTCTTCGATTACCGACCTTATCAGTTGATAACAGCCCCTGAGTTGAGCTCGTCGTCCTCGACCGAAGACCCAAAGTTTGCAAGGGCATCGACCTCACTATTTTAATCTCGAGGTACGTGCTACAAAGTCCATTCTTTAAATTGATGTAAAGTTACTTGTAACTTATCTAGGTACCTTTGCATTCGTTCTTCTCTGACTTAAAACGTTTTGTTAACCTGATTTACCACAAGGAGGGAGTCACACTTGGCTTCGATCACCTCTGGCCCCAAGCTTTTGGCTAGTTCAAGACCTACAATCATTTCCTCATATTCGGCCTCGTTGTTAGTCAATTTCACAGTGTTTAATAGATTGTCTAACCATGTTGCCTGTGGGCGGCTTTAGTATGATGCCAAGTCCGGACCCCTTTGCGTTCGATGCGCCATCCATAAAGAGGGTCCAGATTCCCGAGGATGTCCCCGAGTTTACCAACAACTCTCTTTCGAGAACTTGTCCTACCATGTTGGCCATTTCTCCATTGGTGATGTTATTAGGCAAATATGCTTCATTCAACACTCTCATCAAAGCATTCGTGTGCGCTTCTGAGTTCTGTAGCAATGACAGGATGTATATTTGGGCTGGAGTCTTGCTCAGCTGATCTATGACTGAATATTCTTTGGTTTGCACCTTTCTCCAAAGATCATCTGGACCTGTTTCAATGACGGGTGGCTTGTTGGAAGCATGTTTGCTAGACTCTGCCAAGTGTTCAGGTGTATAGACCCTGCCGATCCTGGTCATCCCCTGTGTGACACCAGCTTCTTCCATTTTAACCTTACTTTTCCTGCTTGCTTCAGCCACGTAGTCCCAAGGTACGTCATTGGTGTTTAAAAGCAGCAGGGTTGAATCTGTCATTGTAATTGGTGCGGCTATCTTCACTTCAAATAGGACTGGTGCCATGGCAGGTGGGATTACTTCAACCTCAAACGGCACAGATGCATCCGCAGGTGGTGCCACTTCAAACTTGAATGGGACTGACACATCTACCTCAACATGTCATGACGGCTGAATCTGGACTATGATGGGATTAAGTGTGACCGCTGGCTTTTTTGGGTCATCACCTTCTTTGATTAATCCTATCGACCCCTCTAGGTCCCATTCTTCCTCTATCTTTATCATATTGATGCCTCCACCCCTATGGTCTGGGAGCGGATTGTTGAGGACATTGGGAGTAGCTTCCTTTGCTTGGATGACCTTATTATGAATCAGAGACTGGATTTTATCCTTAAGTGAATGGCATTCATCAATTGTATGCCCCTTCATGTCGGAATGGTATGCACATGTTTATTTGGGTTGACCCATTGCGATGGATTTTCAAGGGTTACAGCAGGGATATGAGTAACATACCAGCAACTTTTAATCTTTTGTATAACTGGTCAATAGGTTTAGCAATGGCAGTATATTTCTTGGGCGGCCTGCGGTCAAAATTGGGTCGAGGTCTTGGAAAGTTTTGGCGAGCAGGGGGTGACTAGAAGTGAGAGGGTTGAGAGTTGTATGTATGATAAACAGTGGTTGTATGGGAATATATGGGAAATGTGGGTTGATAAGCAGGTGGGGGTGACGGTTGATAAGCAGGTGGAGGTGCTGGCTAACATGTAGGTGGGGGTGCTTGGTATGTGAGTGTGGAAGTTCGGTATACCAACGGGGATTTGGGTCCCTGTGCGACCATTATCGTCCCTGTATCTTTCTTCTTGGATATACCACTAGACTGCAAGGCTTTGTTGGTGGCTTGTAGTGCTTCTAAATTAGTAACCATTCCACTCTTAATCCCTTCTTCAATTCTCTTACCTAGCTTGATGAAGTCAAAGAATTTTTGGTTTTCCACTACCATCAGCCTTTCATAATACTGCGGGTCCACTACCCAGACGAAGAAATTGTTCATTTGTTCTTCATCTAGGGCAGGCCTGACCTTGGCTGCTTCAGATCTCCAGCGAATGGCATACTCGCGAAAAGTTTCGGTGGGCTTCTTCTTGAGGTTCTAGATATAAAATACGTCTGGAACATTCTCCGTGTTGAAACTGAACCGATCCATGAAATCTGAGGCCATGCCTACCCAGTTGGACCACTTCTTAGGGTCTTGGCTGATGTACCAAGACAAAGCATCTCCGGTGAGGCTTCTCGTGAACAATTTCATGGCGAATCTTCTCGTCTATTCCTACTCCAACCAATTTATCACAATAGGTTCTCAGATGGACCCTGGGATCACCTTTACCGTCGAACATCTCAAACTTAGGAGGTTTGTAACCCTTTGGTAGTTCAACATCAGGCTGTATGCAGAGATCTTCATAGTTCAATCCCTCAACTCTTTTACTCCTTTCGACGCCCTGGACTCGGCTAGTCAGACTCTTGAGTTCTTCGGCCAATTTCTTAATGAGCATATCTTTCTCACTGGATTCAGGTGTGTAAGAAATAGGTTGGGTGGAGTGAGGTAGAGTCTCCAAGTATATGGGGTTGTTATGATGGCCTGACGCCTGAGCATAGAGGTGGTCATCTATGGAGCTTTGTGGTTCAGGGATGATCAGTGGGGTGTTTCTCGGAGTGTGGCAAGTGTTGCATTATGGTGCAATAGTTTGGTTTTTCGGTGGAGTTGTACGGTGGTGAGTTATGAGAGGGTTATGTTTGTTTGGGGTATTTTGAAGAGGTATGGGTTTTTGGGTGTTCGGAGGATTGACATCCGGAACACTAAGTGAGAAGAACAGGTTTGCCAAGTTTCGCACATGTTCAAGCTCCCCTTGGAGTTTCAACAACCTTTGCTCGAGTTGTGACATAGCATCATTCTGAACCTGAGTACCTTGATTGTTAGGATCTTCTGTTCGTTCAGCTGTCATTGTGTTGATATTGCTCAAATCTTCCATTTTGCCTTTGCCTTTGCCTTTAAGTGGACTAGGAGGAAGAGGAGGTGGAGGGCCCCTGGATCTTGTGTGATATGATGATGCCAAAATGCACGAACCAACCTTTGGGGAGGGGAATAAAAGAAAGAAAACAAAATCAAAAAAAAAAAAAAGTAGCCAAGTCAGTGAGGATCATGAGAAAATATTGCAGTATTTAAACATAGATTGTAGGGATATAAAAGTGTGTCCTAATTGCCTCATTTCATTAGTGACAAGTTGATTTGGAGAACTTAGATGCCAATAATTTCCTCATTTCATTAATGTAAAAGTATATAAATCTAAAACGACACTGACTAATATAAGTCACTAATGGAACTTGGCCTTATTACATTTGAAAAAGCAGGTAAATCTAATCTACTTGGTCCCAGAAGGACCTTCCCCAGGCTTGATCTTCTTGTGTCGATCAGGTTCCCCAGGTCGTGCATGCCCAACATCAGGTATACTCTCCTAGATGCCCTCCTTCACTTCAGTCGCCGACTCTTTTCCTTGTCTTCGCCTCTAGTTCCATCAGACCCTGCTCCAAATATTCCAACCTCTCATTGGATTTGATATCCCTTTCCTTCCACTCATTGATCAGTTCCATATCAGTCTTGTGTTGCTCCAGATGCTCGGCCTCAGATTCACGAACCTTTTTGCGCATTTTATTGTATTTCACTTGGGCCTCAGCAACTTCGTCTATGACCCTGTTTCCTCCACCGATTCCTGGCTCAATTATCCCTGCTATGCTGTCTTCCAACTATGATAGGTAAAAGCGTACATGCCCTGCGTGGTACCTGTCTGGCTCGATGGTGTCCTTTTCTATAATAACCTTTAGATGCCAGATATGCTGAGCTTCACATTTATACGGGATATCGTCGTCCTGAAAATCTGCTCTATAATGACACATTTTAGAGACTCGTGGTATGAATTTCTTCCTGCCTGCCTATCTCATAACCCTGATGGAGCATAAGGGTATATTCCCCTTAAACCGATCAACACCAGGTGCGGAGCGTCCCTCAATCTGATGATGAACTCACTGGTAGGGAACCATTCGAACGTCCATTGAATAGGAGACATATTGTCAAAAAAGTGCGCCCATTCTGTAGCATTTTCCGGTTGAGCAAACCTGTCTGGGATGTAGGTCATTAGCTTAGGGTGATAGAAGGCTATATGGTCATTCCACGCCCTTCGTGCAAACTCTTGACAATATTGACCCCTTTGGAGATGCTCCAATAACCAAACCTGTAGTAGCAGATTACAACCCTCAAAGTGTTTGAACCCCTTCTGGCAGCGGTCCAAGGCTCGGTATATTTCTTCTATGATCATAGGGATAATGGTATATGTTTCCCCGTCGATCCCCTCCATTAAGGTTTTGGCTATCATAGCCAGTCTAGTGTGAATCATGTCTCTTTTTCTCAGAAATACTATCATACCTAGGAAGCAAACGGCGAACACAAAAACCCTGTGGTGAATATGACCCAAGGAAGTAATAGAGAATTCATCGTGGAAGATACGATAGGATTTTCTATGGCCATATCATTCATAGAGATAGTCAAAAGGTATGTAGGACTCTGTCAGGCACTCTAAATCATCATTCCTTTTCAAACCCATCCTTTTCAGGAATCCCCTAGTGGCACGGTTTTCCGGCACCAACAAACCTGGACTGTCCCAAGGTAATCCTGCGAAACCCCCTATCTCCTCCAAGAGGGGGGTCATTTCTATGTTGCCAAAACGGAACACAGACCTTTCTCTATCCCAGAACATCGTGGTTGCTTCAATCAACATATTGTTCAGTTGGATATCCAGTAAAGAGGGTAAGTTTTCTAGGACCCTCTTCACATGGTCTTTGTCACTTGGCGAAAGGTCTTACCACCAATCTAGCAACAATGGTGGTATTCTTTGGACCATGCCGAACCTGGGGACTTCGTGCCTCATTTTCTGCAAAATACACAAGGTTAGACCCTTTCCCCCTCCGGATTCAACTACTTATACATTAGTGATGAGCATATTCATTTATTTCTCCAAATTAATGCACAGATCGTGATGGCGCCTGTTGGGATTATAAGAACCCCGGTGGAATTTTGGGTAAGGCTGTCTTAAAGGGTTTTCATGCGAACAACATATTAACCCGACTAGGTTTGACCATGATGCATGTACAGTTATAATCAGAGTAGGGTTTCTACGGGGTTTTAGACTGGTACCCTCAAGCGGAAAACTTGGGGGGGAAAGGAACGGAACCGTCAACTGCTTCGTTGATCGACTAGTTTTACCGCAAATAAGCCTTTCCAAATTTAGGGGGTGATATAAAATGGAAGAGCGCAACCACTCATCAAGCGTTGCTATAGTATTTGTATAGGCACGAGTGGAATATGATATTGAGCATGATTATGCAACAATAAATAAGCAATAAAATCATGTCGTCATGTATTTGCACGTTATGAAAGCGGTAAATACAACGGTTATGATTGAAAATCAGTTACAAAGGAAAACAAAAAGAAACATGCCAGTTTCATTTAAAAGAATAAATACTTGGGAAAGTAAACAATTAATTGCACATAAAGGGAAAAGGAAAGGGGCGCAGGTTTTAGAAAAATAAAGACAAATTCACAAAGTAGTTTGAAATGGTAAAAGCCTAGAAATCCCTAGCAGAGTCGCCATGCTGTCGCGCCGCCCTTTTTTCCTCTCCTTTCAGATCGGTCAGGGGTTTTGACGTTGTTGGGACAACTCATTTCCTTTTGGGAAAAGGGATGTGAAGGACTAGAAGAGTCGCCACCTAACGAATTAAGGTGCATTAGGGCACGTATTAAGGGTTATAATAACACTAATTGAATAACCAGAGATTGGGTAAGGGCTTGAAATTACTCAAAGAGGAATGTGTTAGGAACCCCTCAAAGTCCACAACTGTGGTTCCCGGCCAAACAAACTTTGTGAATTTAAGATAGTAGCAAATAAGAAGTCAAAGTATACACATGGAAACAAGTAATGGTTTTGAAAAGATTCGCAGTCTAAGCACACATATGTAGGGGATAGGGGAGTCCTAAGTTGCTTATCCTATAGGATCACATCAATGCAATGCCCGGTAATCACTCCTCAGTGAGGGGCTACACGTGGCATTAGCGCATTGGTCATCATATCCATATCTACCCTTTACCCCACCCCTTAGCAGTTATTAAGAGAATTTAATTAACGATCTCTATGCATGATGTTACCCGTCCCTTCTTAATGGTACTGGAGGAATTTAGGACCTCTAAGTATAAGTAGTTCTAGACAAACCCCTAAGTTTTTAAAAGGATAAAATTCGAAGCGACGGGCAAGAACAAATAGGACTGATCAGATAAATGCAGGAAAGCAGTTATGAGGCCCAGATTTACCTCCACAAGTAATGCACATAATCAGCACATCTCAAACACAAACAAGAGGCAGTTTTATCAGACAGGATATCTAAGTGAATGTCAATTCACAGAAATATGCAGCTTTATTTTATAAAATCAGGAGCAGGGGCCTAATTAGTTTGCCTATTGATTCTTAAGCTTGTGTCGTTAAACACTAAACACAACCAAGCAGTGTTCCAGCTTTTAAAGAGATTGATTACCTAAGGCTTTCCTAGGCATGGGATTGTGCATAATAATTAGTAGAATTGTTAAAAACAATTCAGAAGTTGTTTTACCTAAAAGCATGTTGTTCTAGGTGCTATGATTATGCAGAGATTGTTACTAGTTTTATTAAGAGCAAGACAATTAGATGTGACATTGTTTCTATCTTTTTTGTGAGTCAGTAGTTAAACTAGGTGTGGTTAAGCAGATGTAAACGAAATCCTAGAGCAGGATATCTAATATGCACATATAAATGCAGGATGGTTAAGACATAATTTCAGGATACATAGAATTCCTAAAGGCATGATTTCTAAAATGCACAAAGAGTTACAGGGTGATGGAGACATGGTTTTGAATGCACAAGAGTAACAACTTTTATGTTAACGTTGTTTATTGTCCTAGGAGAAGGATTTCTAAGCGATAAACATAAAACATGGATGAGATGCTGAAACAGTAGACATGAAATCCTAGGAACATGGTATCTAGTGCATGCTTGTCATGGTTTGAATGAACATGCTGGTCCTAAAACATGGATTCTAATGCAAATAGAAACAATGTAAAGCTTAAAACATGATTTCTACCCGATGATGTTAACAGAACTATATGGCTACACTCCCCATTTCACTAGCCATCCCCAATATCTGTTTACAAATAATTGTTACAGACCAGTAGCTATTTGAATTACATAAATAGATAGAAAATAAGAAGTTAAACTGTAGGGAGCCTAAAGCAGGGCCATATATACTGGGTGTTCGTAACATCAACTGTCAAAGTTTCACAGCCTTGCTCATGTCCGGGTGTGCCAGAGTTCCCTAAGGACCTCAAGGATCTCGGGCAGTGCTCACACCCATATTTTATATCCAGAACTGAGTAAGTGCAGTGTGGAAGAGCCAGCCCCAGTGCATCAGAGTTCAAAGAGATCTCACAGGAATCCCAAAGCAGTCACACACTGGAGGGGCAGAACTTAAGGACCTAAGAGTAGAGTGAGAGTGCTTGACATGGTTTTGAAAATTCTTTGGTATAAAAAGTATTGAAAAGACCCAGTTGAAGTTTAAAAAAGTATGAAATGGTTTAGTAGTAAAATAGTCTGAACAAGAGTAGGGTAATTAAACAAACAGTAGATCAACTACAGAACATAACAGGTTAAGCAACACTCAAACAACACTCCTTGACACAGGGGTAAGGGGGTTGGGAACAGATACAACACCCAAGGTGAGAACATAACAAGCATAAGCATAGAAGTCTCAAAGAATAACAGACAATCTGTCATGGGTTCCAGAATTGCTAATTGGGGACATGGTTGCATAGAATCAGAAGTGCTTAGGGACTTGTGGGATTGGGGATAACTAATGATGTAAACATAGTATAGGAGTATGAATTTCAGAACAAATAATAGAAGACATAGTGGTATCAAACAGAATTGAGCATACAATCAGAACAACTTAAGGTAACAATTGCACAATAGGTGCATACCAGAACTAGGCAACTCATAGACAAGCATTCAAAGACAGGGTGGAGTCACATGTAGACAGATTACGTAGGAAGAAAACATGTTCATAAATAGGTTGATCCTAAAAAGGGGTTAGAACATAACTAGTATACTAAGTAAAACAAGTTAAACACACGTTGAGAAGCAAACACTAGACAGAAACAGATTAGTAAAATGATAAACTAAAGCAGTAGAAGAAACACATTAATTTTGGAACATGAATTTAAAATCAAATCATACCAGTAAGGAGAATAGACACAAAGTGAAGAACGGGAAAGTGCAGTAGTTAGCCTTGGCTTGCAGCCATCTAATTCGGTAACAATAGCAAGTAACAAAAGTAAGCAGAAGAGTTTTTGAGTGTACGGGAGAGTTGTGAACTAATGTGAGTTCGTTTGTGTAGAAGACTCTCTAATGAAAGTAGGAGAGAGCAGGATATATAGTAGTTTGAAAGCTAGGTAAATAAGGTAAGAGTCAAACTGTTTAGTAATTATAGAACTCGGAATCAAGAGTAAAATCAGTCCAAGTCTTCCCTTAATTAAGGGAATGATTTACCAACGGTAAAAGACACGAAACAAGTTAAGGAAAGAAATCACATAGTTGGAGTATAACGATTAAGGAAAGAATTCAAACACTGTAGGTATAAAACAAGTAATTAGGGATAGATTCATAAAGTTCTAATTAAGGAAATAACAGTAAGAATCAATTAATAATGCAGTCAGTCACATAATAAGGTAAGAAAATAATTTAAAGGTTGTAAAACAGGAAAAGTTGTCGGAAATCAGTAAAGAGTATCAACACTGTAAATCAGGGATTCAAAGAATCGGAAAATAGTACTAATATTAAGGGAGATATTATAAACTTCCAAGAATAAACAAATAAACAGAGTAAAAAAACAGGCAGAACCAAATCAGAAACCCTAATGAGATGTTACCCGGGAGAAAATCACAAAATACTCAAATTAATCGAAGCAAATTCATGAGAATCAAACATACAGATAGGTTGAGCGAACGGACAGTAAAGAAAAACTCAGAATCCAAAACTAAAGCCAAGAAATTAGGGGATTTGACACAATTAATCAAGTTAAAGGGAAAACCTAAATAAACCGTTTAAACATAGTAAAGATTATAGAATAACACTTAAAATCAGAGGAAAAGTCGTTTTGAAAAAGGGTTTAAGAAACCCTAGTTATGGAGATGAAGAGACGTTTTGAAAATATCAGAAAGTTTCTCATGGAAAACAGTGAAATAACTCAAAATACTCCTAGATCTGTTACAGATCTAACGAGTCAAGATATAAAAATAGGGTTTTAGAGAAGAGCAACCCAGAGATAGAGAGATTTCGGCTTAGAAACCATAGATCTAGTCGAAAAAATAGAAAGATCTTACTCAGACAGGCCATGGTGGCCTGAGAATGGTAAGCATGGACCCAGGGGAGGGAAGTGAACAGCCCCTGGTCCCTTGAGGACCCCGAGACAGCAAGAAACCGGGCATGAAGAGCCATTAAAGGCTTGAGGATGGTGAGAATCCATCATAGTCGACGGTAAGCAAGCAACGTCAAAGGGGAAATTAGGATTAGGGCAGAGAGTATTTGGAGAGGAGAGTGAAGGGTGACGACAGAGTGTGTAAGGAGAAAATGAGGGGTTTGGGGGGGTCGTTTAGGTTATACTAGGAAAGGGTTAATCCGGGTTGTTGATCAAAATTGATCAACNTCAGGATTTAGCAAAAGCTGGGTCGGGTAGGGGTAGGATTTTTGGCCTGGGTGTATTTGAGCCAATGTAATAAGGTGTTTGGGCTGGCTATAATATAGGCTATAATTGAAATAGAAATAGGCCATTTGTTAAATACCCAATTAAAATAATTTATAAAATAGCTAATGATCATAAAAAATAAATTTCATGCATAGAAAATAGTTTTAAAAGATTATTTATTATTTTAAAATGCAAAGGACTAATTTCTGGTAGAAAAATAGTACAAAATTATATGCATGGGATAATTGTAAAGTTATTGCAATTATAGCCAAAAGGTGCCAATTTGGCTATATGGCATAATTTGATCTTAATAGGATCATAAATTGTAAATTAAATCAAGAAATGCCTTTGAAATCATTTGTGATGAAATTTTGTAATTATTTATTAAAAATGAAATGCTGGACAAATTTATAAAAATGCAGAAAAATTATGAAAAAACACCAGTTGCTATTAATGCACGATTTTGAAGGTTTATATGCAATTTTGAACTATTTTAGGAAAAAATGGGTATCAACAGTTACCATGAATACGAGAAATTTACCTAACCCGACTCTGAACGCGCATTTTTTCGGATTCAACTTCATGTTGTACTTCCTCAATATAGTGAAGGTTTCCTGCAAATGCTTCAAATGGTCCTCTGCTCACCGGGACTTAACTAAAATATCATCAATGTAAACTTCCATTGATTTCCTTATTTGTTCTTCGAACATTCAGTTTACTAGGCGTTGGTAAGTGGCACCAATATTTTTTAATCCAAATGACATTACGTTATAGCAGTGTGTGCCATACTTAGTCATGAATGAGGTCTTTTCATCATCATCCGAGTTCATTTGCATTTGGTTGTACCCGGAATAGGCATCGAGAAAACTGAGGATCTCGTCGCCAGCCGTGGAATCGATCATGCGATCGATGTTAGTCAAAGTAAAAGATTCCTTTGTGCATGCTTTATTTAAATCCTAGTAATCCACACACATTTTTAATTTGTTTCCCTTCTTAAGTACTACTACTATGTTTGCTATCCATTCGAGGTATTTGACTTCCCGGATGGACCCTATTTTAAGAAGATTAGTTAGCTCGTCTTTGATGAAGGCATGCTTGATCTCGGACTAGGGACTCCTTTTCTGCTTCACCAGATGGAATTTTGGGTCCAAGCTCAGTTTATGGGTGGTGATCTCAGCTGGGACCCTTGTCATGTCGAGATTGGACCAAGAAAAACAATCCATGTTAGCTATAAGAAATTGAATGATTTTTTTCCTGAGCTAGAGATTTAACCCCGTGCCCAGGTATACCTTTCGATCGGGCAGATGTTCGATCAGTATGACCTGCTCCAGCTCTTCGACCGTTGATTGGGTAGCGTCGGAATCATATGGGACTATGAAGGACCGAGGAACCCCATAATCATCGTCTTTGTTAGTCCTTTTCTTATCTAGTCGGGTCGAGGCTGGCGTCTGTGATTGCTATTTGGCTTCCTGTTTTACTTTTGAATCTGACTCCTTTGTCGATGAGAGTGTTGATATCGGAATCACTTCATCAACGACAAACATTTCCTTCGCGGCGAGCTTCTCCCCGTAGATTGTTTTGATCCCCTCTAGTGTTCGGAAACACCTGGTGAAGGGTCGAGGGCACATCCCTCATGTTGTGGATCCATGGTCTCCCGAACAGGGCGTTATATCTCATATCCCCTTCAATCACATAAAACTTGGTCTCTTGGATGGTCCCGGCTACGTTTACTGGAAATGTTATTTCCTCCTTAGTAGTTTCACAAGCCATGTTGAATCTATTTAGCATTCAGGCTATGGGCACGATTTGGTCCTGTGGACCGAGCTGTTATATGACCCTTGATCAAATGATGTCGGAGAAACTACCTGGATCAATTAACAAACGCTTAACTCGAGTTTTATTCATGAGTACAGATATTACCAATGCGTCATTATGGGGATGCATGATTCCTTATACGTCCTCGTCGTTGAAAGACAAAGTTCCTTCTGGTACATAATCCCGAAATCGTTTCTCCCTAGTGATCGACACCTTGGTGCATTTTAACATTGGCCTTTGGGGAACATCGACCCCTCCGATAATCATATGAATGACGTGTTGAGGTTTTTCTTGATCGTTTTGTTTGTTGGAATCCCTTTTACTGATATGATTCTTGGCTCGATCACTCAGAAACTCCCGAAGGTGCCCGTTGTTGAATAACTGGGCTACTTCTTCTCTCAACTGTCAACAATCTTTCGTTCTGTGGCCATGGGTATATTTGCACATTTAGTTGGGATTTCTCTGGGCTGGATCACTCTTTAAAGGTCGAGGCCACTTAGTATCTTTGATGCATCCGATAGTTGATACGATGGCGGCTGCATCAACATTAAAGTTATATTCTGATAATCATGGTGCTTCTTTAGTTCCAAAAGGACTGTTGAAGCCATTCTTGCTCATGAGCTCTCGAGAGCTCTAGCCTCGATCATTCCTCCTTTCATTTCGTACAGGGTTTCGCCCAGATCCGATGCTCCTACGATCTCCATTATACGGCTGGTACCGATCCCTATTTAACCTCGATTCTCGATCAATGTCCCTCTTGATTCTATCAATGGTACTGATGGGATAAATGGACCCGGAAGGAGCCCCAAGCTGGTCGTCTTCGACCACCTGATCTTTAATTAATACCGATTATGTACATCGGCCCAAGTAACAACCGGTTATTCAATCAAATTCTTCTTCAATTGTTGCGAACCACTAAGCTTCGTACGTTGAGTCCTTGGGTGAAATCTTGAAAACCCAATCATCGGCAACCGGTGGTAGATCCATTCGTTCCATTTGCAATCGAGACACAAACTCTCTGAGCATTTCGTTGTCCTTCTGTCGTACCTTGAAAAGGTCTGAATTCCTCGTTTGGACCTTGATGGCCCCAACGTGCGCCTTTACAAAAGAATCTACAAGCATAAAAAATGAATCAATAGAATTAGATGGCAAATTGTTGTACCATATCATAGCCCCCTTTGAGAGGGTCTCCCAAATTTCTTTAGCAAGACAGATTCGATCTCGTTATCCTCTAGATAATTCCTTTTAATAGCACATGTGTAAGAGGTGACATGCTCTTTTGGGTCGGTCGTTCCATTGTATTTAGGAATATCGGGCATGTTGAACTTCTTGGGAATCAGTTTGGGAGCCACGCTCCGGGGGAGGGTTTTTGTACGAACTTTTTGGAATACAGACCCTTCAATATTGGTGGTGCCCCCGGGATTTGATCGACCCTGGAGTTATACGTTTCCACCTTCTTGTCGTTTGCCTCGATCTACTTTTCCCCCGACTCAACTAGTTTTGTTAGTTCTTCGAGCATCTTCATTACTGTAGGATCGGCCCCCAATTCATTCTCGTTCGATTTTCTTGAAACTTATTCGACCCTGTGGACAACTTCCTGGGACGGCTCGGGCTCGATCTTGGTTGGTGGGTGATTATGGTTTCTGAGTTGGGCTATTGCTGCTTGTTGAGCCTGCAACATTTCAAAAATCACCTGAAGGCTGATCGCGCTCTCTTCGCCGCGATGTGTGCTTTGAGCGGTTGATCGAACATCCCTGCAGATGCTTCTCTCGGGATCGACGACCAAATTTGTATTGATGGCTACATGCGAGCTGACGTTGATTGGATCTACATCCGGAACTCCATCGAGTTCAACTGGAGGTACGTCGTTCCTTGGTGCCATCTTATCTTTTTCGTCGTTGTGACTGAAACGTTGTCCACGTGTACGGGTGCTGACTGAGAGTTCGACATTTTGATCCTGGAATCAAAGATACTCAAAAGAACAAGTGTAAAATAATGTGTGTTATGAAAGTTTGTACCAGGTAATCACT
Organism: Nicotiana paniculata; assembly: GCA_005239505.1. NCBI lineage: Eukaryota > Viridiplantae > Streptophyta > Magnoliopsida > Solanales > Solanaceae > Nicotiana > Nicotiana paniculata. The sequence goes on from ML365358.1 coordinate 47,622, forward strand.
ATTATCCTTAGCCCCACGGTGGGCGCCAAATTGCTTACCCTAAAAATTGGATAACAATTGAATTTATACGCGGTTTTAAGGATACGTGATATAACTTAGTACAAATTAAGAGAAATAGATTAATACTGAAATTGACTAAAAATAAATGCAAACCACACAAATCGAACACCCTTGGTCCTCAAGTTCGATCATCCTTGAACCAAGAAATGTCTCAATTGATGTATGAATAAAATAACAAGATGAATAAAGCTAGAAAGTGACAATGTATTGTTTTATGTTGCGTACATATGATGTGTTTTACAAATGATCAGACCTCTTTTTATATAGCAGGGGGTCCTACTTTTGATACAGTTTTATATGAGGTAAGAAATCTCATGATTAGCTAATTAATCGACCCATCCTTGATACGTGCCAAAATTTTTACCGTGATCTACAATCGATCACGGATATTTAGTCCTTCTGTTATTCGGCTTGGAAAATTTCTCTCGATCTCGTATAATCTTGATTTTGTTCGGTTCCGGGATTGAACTTAACGATATAACCTTGCACCTTGGTTTGCTATAATTCGAGATCGAACCTCAACCTATCATATTCTAGTCTCGATTAGTCACACAGGGAGAGCCCGATTTTGACCGTATACAGTTATATTATTAGAACATGATTATGACTATGATTAGAACATAGTTTGGCAATTTACACTAAAAATTTTCAGTTTATGCAAGGAATTACATTATCTCAACCCGTTGGGAAGCTTTGACCATCCCGAATCATAATTAATTAAGATTTTAAGTTATATATGTTGACAGAATAAAGACTTTTACATCATTAGTGTGATTTATTCTATTATAATAGGTTACTTACGATTTAAGTGTTGATTATTAATTATTTGTTATTAAATTAAAATATCTGCAATTGCTGATTATTGGATCTTATAGTACTCATCGCTATAAAGTTAGTGTTATCTAAGGTTTTGAGTCACCCTTTAAAAATATTTATTTCTTTTGTCTCAATTTATGTGACACTTTTTGCTTGTTGGCATTCATTAAAATATGTGAACTTTGTCTAAAATTTTTATAATACATTTTTATCATATTGACATGATAAGAATTGCAACTTATAAATAATAATATTGTTCATTATTTGATGAAATTACCCTATATCCAGGGACATACCAGCCCTTCGACTACGGGTTTAGTCGAATTCAGTAGCTTTGAGTCAAATCTTATATTTATTTTTTAAAATTCATTGAATATGTGTAAATTATTAAATTAGAATCGAGTAACTTAAAAAAATTAAAATCTTTAAATTCATAAATTTTAAATTCTGATTCCGCATCCAGTGAAACATTTTTAGATTATTTGTATATTGGCGTTCTAGACTAAAATTCATTAGCTTGCTCGAGACGTTGATTAAGTCTTCCCAAAAGTTGTCCTTTTTAGAATTATATATATCCTTTATTTTATTCAGCACGTTGTTCCTCTTTTTTCCTTGTTCTACAAGGAATTTCTCCCTCCCNAAAATTACTAATATATAATCATTTCTGCATTCTAATCCTCATCTCCAAGTTCTCAAATCATTTATTTAATTTGTTGATATTCAATTTCTGCAAAATGAAGGTACGTACCATTTCCTTCTCCTACAATTCTCAACAAATAATCAGCTGAAAGTTTCTTTTTTCCCCTCCTTTTTATGTTTTCATTATTCGTGTTTTTTTCATAAACTTCTTCATCATTTTCAGGCTTTAATTTGTTTTGATATTTCTGCAGAAAATCGTTTTGAAATTAGAGGTATATGATGACAAAAGGAAACAAAAGGCTATGAAAGCTGTCTCTACTCTCTCAGGTACTACTTCCTCTTCTTCATTTTTATGTTTTTTTTTCGTCCATTTACTATTAAGAAGAATTTCCACATATATTCTTAGTTATAAAAACAGAACATGGAAAGAGAGCCTTGACGTAATTGGTAAAGTTGCTATCATGAGATCATGTGTCCAAGCCGTGAAAACAGCCTCTAGCAGAAATGCAGGGTAAGATTGCGTACAATAGACCCTTGTGGTCCGGTCCTTTTCCGGACCTCTTGCATAACGGGAACTTAGTGCAATACGTTGCCCATAAGATGATCGCGCAATTCAGTACCTCTTCCTTTTGCATTTCTAGAAATAGTAGCATACACACAGAATTTTGTGCTAAAAGTATGGACTTATTATTACAATTCTGACTCGTATATGAGTTTGGGTCTCCGTTAAAGTCGTGGAAGTAACCACTAATCCTTCTAATAGGGTAGAGTATTTATATTGCACCCCAAAATTACACTCTTGGGGTGCGATCCTTTTCCGTACCTTGTGTGAATGCATGAATACTTTGCGCATCGAACTCCCCTTTGAGTTTGGGTTTATATATAACATACAGAATGTATATATTATATACAATAATATATATTTTTCGGCTATTATTTTGAGAGCAGCTATACAATGTTATTTTCTCTAAAGTGATGTTTATTAATTTTTTTTTTTGTTCAACAGGGATTGAAAATCTATCAATTGATATGAAAGAGAAGAAATTAACAGTAGTAGGAGATATTGATCCAGTTGAAGTGGTGAGAAAATTGAAGAAAAAATGGCATCCAGAAATATTAACAGTAGGGCCAGCAAAAGAGCCAGAAAAGAAGAAAGATGATCAAAGTGGGAATAAAAATGGAGGAGACAAAAAAGAAGAGAGTAATCAATTTTCAGAGCTTGTAAAACTTTACAAGAATTATAATCCTGATATGACACAACATTATAGGGTCTATAGTACAGAGGAAAATCCAAATGCTTGTGTTATTTGTTAATTAATTTAATTTATATAAAATAACTTTGCCATTTCTCAAGGGCAGCCCGATATATACGGCGTTTTGAATTCACGCAGGATTGGGGGAAGGGTCGCATCTTAAGGGGTGTAGCGTGTCTACTATCCTAATGCAAATATTGGTGGCGGTTTCACAGTTCAAACTCGTAACCTATAGGTCATACGAAGACAATTTTACTGTTATTCCGAAACATCTTTCCATTTTTATACATCTTGTACAAAAAGTTATATTTATGTCATGAGCATCGACAATATAAGGTTAAGTTGACTATTCAACCAGAATTGACTTTTATTTTTGTATATATTATTTTATTTATTGTTTAACTATAGTACATAACTGGACAATATCCACAACGCGCACACACACGCACCCAAAACCGTTAACGATACAGAAAAAGAAAGAAAGAAAAATGGTTGAAAGTCCACAGTCCCAACAGGATGTCTCTAGAAGACAAGAATGGTAAAGTTTAAGTCGCTCGGACACATATGCGGTTGTCCGACACAGGGGTGCGAATTTAGAAGACGAATCCTTCAAGATGTAAATTTTAAAATTCAGGAACACAGATCTTAGTATAGATACACGGGTGCGAGGATGCGATTATGAAATACTTATGTATAGTTTGTAAAGTATGGATTTCTTTTTATATTTTAAAGTTGTAGATAAGTAAAATATTGATTTCCTAGATACCTATTTTCTTCAAATGTACCCTATTTTGATTCTGATTTTGGGAATTAAACAGTATCTCGTCTCAAATTTTTTTGTCCATCGTGATCAAAGTACCTAAAATTTTTGACCAGATCTTATATGAATGCCATACTCACACCTATATCTAGTATCATGTCAATACTGGTGCGCTCCTAAACTGTCATGTCAAAGCAACTTAAGGTAAAAATAGTCAAAATTAGTAATAGCAAAATTTATAGACTAAAAACAAGTTGAGCTGGAGGTTTGGGCATAGAATTAACATGGCAAGACGAAACAAAGAAGAACGAATAGGAAATCGTTTGACGTATTGGACCCAAAAAGAAAAAGGAGAGAAAGACCAAAATAAAACAAATCACAAAAAGAAAAAAGAAAAAATGAGAGAAAAGAATAAACCTAATGTAAATTCTTATATGCTCGTATCTGGACAAGATTTTATCATTTTCTTGTGATACCAAATTACCTGCTTAAGCCTTCCTGCACGCAGTAGGAGTAGCGGTGTACAAATTGAATCGGAAAACTGTATCAAATTAAAAAGTCAAATTAAACTGATAAAAAACTCGATAAAGGCTTGGTTTGATTTAGTTGATATTGAGTAAAAAAAAAATCGAAGCAAACCGATATATAAATATATAATTTTTTATATATTTTAAGGCTTTTTATAGACTTTTCTTTAAAAAATATTTGTGATTCTCTTATGGGATGTAATATTTAGTTAAATATGAAGTGCTCCATATTTATTAACTTTAAATAATGGGATGTCTGATCATTTTCTTATCAAGTGTTACTGAAATGCGTCAATCTCTTTGTTCTTCTATATTCATAGGTAAAGATCTATTAAATTCTTATCTTTTTTCGAATTTGAAATGGTATTTCGATAATTTTAAATTAAATAGAACATATCATTATATAGATTCATATTTATTTTTATGTTTAATCGTTAGATTCGATTAACCTTGAAAGTGTACATCAACTTAAAAGTATTGTTAGATGACTAAAAAATAACTATCACGCGTTACTAAGAAAATTCTTCGATAAGAATATTTTATTAGCTCATATATTTGTTATTTTTTAAATTTTTACTAAACATATATTTACTTATAAAAAATTTAAAATCTAAGATTGAATAATATTCATTTGATTTTTTCAATAGATACCAAGATCCAGATTGGAAATATAACAAAGAAAACCCGAAAAAATCGAAAAATCCGACAAGATCTAATCAATTAAAACCAATATAATTGGTTGAGTTGATTTTGATAAATACCGAATCAATCCGGTCCATGTGCACCCTTGCTTAGGAATTTAGGGATATACTGAATATTATCATCCTTAATGGTATTTTGTTCATCAAATACCAATCTAATATCGGACTGGTAAAAGTTTTACCATCCCGATATTTACACTAATAAATACGAGACATATGTATCTTAACTACAGTTACATGTGTTAGAAGTGGGAGTGCACTAGGTGAAGCATGGTGGTCTTCGCTGACATGCCCGCTTTACCTAAAATATATTTGCTACTCCTTGTGTATATTATTACCCCAATTGCCATCACAAAGTTTTGTAAATTAAAGAAACTTCTTATACATTCTTAGTGCCCATTGTCATCCCCATTTGTGTTGCATTTTCCTGATATGTCTGCTTTATAGAAGATATCTTTGCCCCTGCTTTTGTATATTGTTACTTCAATTGCTATCGTATATTTTAGTAAATAAAAAAAAATTGAGGCATTTTTAAGACTTAAATTGTCGGTCCCAGTTGTGTTGTATGTAGAGATTTTACTCCACGTGAAACCAAACATTTGCTCAGTGTTTTGAAGCTAAGCTTAAACAAAAACAAGAATAGAAAGATCCTTAAACTTTGTTTGAAATGAAAAAACAATGCCGAGAACCTAGTGGTAACCATTGAAAGACATATTAATATTTTACCATTGTTTTACTCTTCACTCGTTAGTTCTTAATTATAACATCAAGCAAAATTAATAAAAAGGGAAAATATGACTCATTCTTAATTTAATGCTTCTATACTTTATCGTATCAACTTTTATAAACTCAAGCTTAATTATTTGTTCAACATGCTTACTACTAAACTTAAAAATATAGTCATCTATTAGTTCGTAATTAGTGTTATTTGTCAAAGCTCTGATACTAAAGCAATTGAGCTAAAAATCATGTTCAATTGGTTTCACTACCTAGCAATAAAATAATGAATTGGGTCATTATTAATTTTTTTTTTTAACACAAAACATGAAGGATTATATTACTTAAACAGAAAGGTACATACTAGTAGCTATTTTTAGGGCATTACCATTGCCCAAGTTGCCAAAAAGTTACAAACAGTACTTGAAATTTTCTTAAAACTATTACAAACATCATCCTTGTTTTTGATTACTTCTTCTTTAACGTGGGGGGGGGGGGGAGCATGATAAAAACATTTGGTAGAGGATGGACTCTTTATAGCTTTCTTGGCCAGCCTACATGCCACTTCATTTCCTTCCCTGAAATTATGCCTCAGTTGGGGGAGCTTCAATTGATGCATTAACCATCTGCATTCGAAAACAATGTTAGAAAAAATATAGCTTTCTTCAAGTACAAGCTTGATGACTTCCACACATTTTAATTCGATTTTCAAATTTTGGAAGTTCATCTCCTTAGCAATTTTTAGGCCTTCTAGTAGAGCCATCAACTCAGCATGTATAGGTGAGAATGCTTGACTTGCTTTGTGGAAACCCACATTCCAATCTCCATTGCTATTGACAAAAACTCCACCAAGCCCGGCAACATTGTTTTTGCTAGAGAAGGCACCATCACAATTTAGTTTGATCATTCCATTGGGTGGTTTTTCCCAATAGATTTTGATTTTTTTTTAATCCTGAAGGGGTTTTTCTCCGTGAAGAATTGAAACTCCCATGCTAGAGGAATAAACCTTTTGGATTCTAGATTATGATCACAATTATTTATGTTATTATGGTTCCTATTTTTCCAAATCTCCCAGATCGAGAAGGGAACTAGAGTGTCCAAATTCACTTGAAGGTTACAACATTTCATGAAAATGTTTTTCAGCTCTACTAGCCAGTTATTGTCATTATTAGTGCTAAGTGATGGAAGACCCATATTTTTTCAAAATTTTTTAGAGATCAGACATTGAATAAAAATATGGAGGATATCTTCTACCCCAAGTTTACAAATTGTGCAAGTAGCATCAATATTGATACCTGTTTTGCTAGATAGGTATGGCAAGGGATACGATTGTGCATGCATTGCCAACAGAATTTTTTTATTTTATTGGGGCAGTGGAGGTCCCAAATCCATTCGAAGTAATTTGTAGATGGATTAGTATTTGATAGGAGGTTGTAGCATGATTCTGCGGTAAAAAGCCCATTTGAGTTGAGGCTCCAGCTGATTTTATCAATATTAGATCTCTTGTTAGGTATAAGAGTAAGAGTTAAGTTATTAATAATATCAGTGGATAGTTCAAAAGAAATATCCTTGGTGTTCCATTCTTCATTTTTGATAAGGTTTTCTATAGAAAGATTAAGGTCATTTTTGCTAAGGGAGTCTTCTATAGAGCTTCTGAATGATCTACCACTGTAAATTCAATTGGTATCCCAAATATGGATCTTGGAGTTTAAAGTGGGATGCCATAGAATAATATTGTTACATAATTTACATTCCTTAAGAATTGATTTTCATATGAAGGAGGTAGACACTACTGTTTTACTCTTAGCATATTTAGTCAAGATTAGTTGATTCCATGAAGAATTAGGGTTTCTCAATAATCTCCATGCAAGACTAGAAAGAAGAACCATATTTTTATCTTTAGCAGGTCGAATGCCTAGCCCACCCTCATTTTTACTTTTAGTCACTATTTGCAAATTAATGAGGTGCAGCTTGCCAAGCTTGTGGATCCCAATATAAAATCCCTTTGGATTTTATCAATTTTCTTTAGGATTTTAGGGGGAGGCAGGGTATATTGCATTGAATGAGTGGGAATTACACTTAATGTACTAGTGGCTAAATTAGTCCTTCCATCCATATTAAGAAAAGAGCATTTCTAGTGGGACAATCTAGTTTGCAATTTATCAATTATAAATTAAAAGTTTTTAGTATTGGGAGAGTGGTTTAGAATAGGAAAACCAAGATATTTTCCAAATTCATGGGTACATTTGATGCCAAAAAGGTTTGTGAGATATAGATTAGTATCTTTACGGAAACTTTAGGGCAAGATAATTCTAGATTTAGGAGTATTAATAGAAAGGCCGGATTTCTGACAAAAGAGGTCTATGCATGATTTTATGCATTGTTCCATTTTTTGTTTGCCTTTTCCATTAGGGTAATGTCATCTGCAAAGAATATGTGGGAGAAAGAGGGTCATTTTTGCCTAATGTTAGTTGTTTCCCATCTTAAAAGGTTCACTTGGTGATTTATGAGTCTAGAAAGAACTTCGAGGTACAGAATAAAAATATAGGGAGATATAGGATCTCCTTAACGAATATCTTGAATAGGTTTAACGAAATTTGTTCTAGAGCCATTCACTAGGATTCTGATAGAGCTTGTACTAATGAAGTACATGATTAATCGAGACAAATTAGGGGGAAAATTGAAGTACCTAAGGGCCCTATACACAAAAGACCATTCATGTATGTCAAAAATATTCTCCAAATCTAATTTGATTATCATATCAAAATTGGATTTTTTTAGTTTTTCAAAGGTTATTCATTATTTCCTGAATAACAATAGCATTGTCACAGGCTCTACGGTTCTTAATAAAATTGGCTTGCATGGGACTAATAAGGTAAGGGGGAAGGGTTTTATCCTATTTGCAATAGTTTTTGTGATAACCTTGTAAGCAGTGTTACATAGCCCAATAGGTCTAAACATTTTAAGATTATTAGCATTAGGAAATTTAAGAATAAGAAAAATAAATGTGTGATTGATGCCACTAGGCAGGGATTGGATTTTAAACACATTTTGACAAAATGGACTCACCAATTATATACCAATATTTATGATAAAAAAAGGGTGGATTCCCACCGGGCCAGGAGCTTTGAAAGTCTTCAAAGAAAATATGGCTTTGGTGATTTCCATATTAGATAAGGGTTTGTCAAGGCTGCTCTAATCAACCTTGGTTTGGCATGATGGATCGCACATGACTGTATTTTTGAGGTCTTAAAAGCCTCTATGAAGAAGGAAAGTGTATGTCTAGGATTTTCTTAGGGTCAGATTGTCACACCCAAATTTTCAACCCTCAGGATCGTGATGGCGCCTAACATCACACTTGCTAGGCAAGCCAATGTTAGAACTTAATTAACCAATTTCTCTTAAAAGTTTACTTAAACAAAATAAAACACTTTAAAATAAAAAGGAAATCTAATACTTTTCAATAAATGCAATCAGGAATAATATTCGATAAGATGAAACGAACCACGAACTAATACTAAATATATAACTACCCAGGGTCTGGTGCACAATTCACGAACTACTAAAGAATACTACAAGTATTTGGATGAAAGAATTATATCTATGTTTTGAACGAAAGAACATCAATCTAAATAATGTAGAGAAGACTCCTGGAATCTGTGGACGCCATCAGATATACCTCGTGTTTCCACGCAAATGGTCAACTACTACTCAAACTTAACTCTGACCAGTACCTGGATATGCACAAGAAGTGCAGAGTGCAGTATCAGTACAACCGACCCCATGTACTGAGTAAGTGTTGAGCCTAACCTCGACGAAGTAGTGACGAGGCTACATCGGGGCATTTATAATACAACCTATGAACAATATATAATAAAGCAAGAAGGAAATTCTAAACTAAACAACACAATAATCTGCAGCAATAAATAAAATAACTCAGCCACCTTTTCCAAGTCTCAGCTATAACCAATTCTCACATAAGTTTCCAAATTTCCAAATTCACTTTTAAATTAACCGTAAGTGCATAATATGAAAAACAGTAAGTAAAACAGTAGGTTTTCAAATCTTTGTGTTTAAAAATCAGTAAAACATAAATGTCCTTCCTTATTGCTCCTTGTTGCGGTGCGCAACTCGCTTCCACCTGTCCACCCTTATTGCTCCTTCATATATATATCACCGTTATTGCTCTTGTTGTGGTGTGAAACTCGATCCTACCTGTCCACCCTTATCGCTCCTTGTTGCGGCGTGCAACTCGCCCCCACCAGACAATCACATCACTTTATTTATAGAAATTTTCACAATTCAGGTCAAAGCCTTTCACAATATTTTTGTCTCAACAATTGTAAACAGAAAGCTGTACTACTCATAAACTTCATCAATTATCGTTTCACAATGAAATCAAGCGGAATATATATGTATATATCGTAAAACACTGTCATCCAGCTCAATCTTTATATACCATAATGAAACCAAGGGAAAAACTAACACATCCAAAATACTTGAAACAATACTTAACAACAAGTTGATGAAAACAAGTGGACATAGAGGCATCAAAATCATGAAAACAATTAAGCCAGGAATCAAACAAGTTGGGAACAGGGAAGAGATCATGTTCAACATATAGTTTGGTGGTGCATAGATACTCATCACTTCACCTATACACCACACACATGCAAATTCACATAGCATTTACGTTGGGGATTCCTATTCCCTCAAGTCAAGATTAAACCAAGCACTTACCTCAATTCCACAAGCAAATCACTGCTCTAGCACAACTTTTCTTTTAAAATTTGCCTCTAACCTGCTCGAATCTAATCACAATTGGTTCAATATCATCAATTATTGCTTAAAGGAATTAACTTTAATGAAAAACTATGGTCTTCCTATGTTTTCTTATCCAAAATACAAAAATTGACCCCGGGCCCGCTTGGCCTTAACTCGAGGTTCGGACCAACACCCGTATAGCCATTCTCCCCCGAGCCCAGATATACCATTTGTTTTGGAATCCAACCTCAATTCAAGGTCTGAATTTCCAAATTTCGAAATTCCTAAGTTCTACCCAAAAATCCCAATTTTTACCATGAAAACTCTAGATTCTAGGTTGAAATCTTGTTAAAAGTTGTTGAGGATTGAAAGGAATTAGTTAGAGGTCACTTACCAATGATTTGGAGAACTTTGAGTCTTTGGAAATTCGCCTATAGAGGTTTAGGGTTTGAGAGAATTGAAAAATGGGTGAAAACCGCGTCTAAATTCTGACTTAACAGGCTGCGGTTATCGCATTTGCGATCAGGGGTTCGCAATTGCGAACCCTTTGAAAATCCAGCTGGCTCGCATTTGCGACCAAAAATGTCACATTTGCAACTTCTGGGCCCTTCGCAAAATCGAAGGGTGGTTAGCATTTGCGAACATGGACTTCCCAGGCAGGTTTCGCATTTGCGACGAAATATGTCGCATTTCCCAGGTCTGTCTGCTTCGCAATTGCTAAGATGCGAGATCAGAAACCTGTGCCAACAACAGATATCAACTGTGCAATTTTTTCTAAGTCTAAACACTACGTAGCCTACCTGAAACTCATCCGAGCCCTCGGGGCTCCAAACAAAACATGCACGCAAGTCTAAAAATATCATACGGACTTGATCGTGCAATCAAATCATCAAAATAACATAAAAACAATTAATTCAACCTCAAAACTCATGTTTTCTCAAGAACACTCAAATTTTCTAACTTTTCAACCGGACGTCCGAATCACGTCAAATCAACTCCGATTCTCATCAAATTTCACAGATAAGACTTAAATATCATAACAAACTTTTATCGGGCTCTGGAACCAAAATACGGCCTCGATACCAATGATTTCACACATTAATTAATTTCTTTATTTCCTGTAAAAACCAGCACAACAATTTTCTTCAAAAATTATTTTCTAAGGCTAGGGACCTCGAAATTCAATTCCGGGCATACACCCAAGTCCCATATTTTACTGCGGACCTTTCGAGATCATCGGAACACAAATCCTAGTCTGTTTACTCAAAATATTTACCCAAGTCAACTAAAAATCAAATTTTAACTCTAAAAATTACTATTTCTCATATTCTCACATAAAAGCTTTCCGGATTCATGCCCGGACTGCGCATGCAGATCAAGGTAATTAAAATTAGTATTTTTAAGGCTAATGAGCCTAGAATAGAGTCTTAATTCATAAGATGACCCTTTGGGTCATCACACATATATCCAATCTCCATTATTGTTAGTGAAATATATTATGGCATTATGACGTTTTCGATTAGAAGCCATAATATGGTAATAGTTGGTATTGGCATCACCTTCGTTGAGCCAGCTAATTCTGGATCTAAGTTTCCAAAAGCCATGTTCCATTTAGAGGATATTATTGTACTCAAGTTGCAAGTTAGATTCCAATTCTCGTAAGAAAAAACTTTTATGATAATAATGAGAAGACTGAATTCCACCTAGCCTGGCTAAAATTCTTTTCTTTTTTTAGGATTCTCCGAAGGTATTATTTTTCCATTTGATAACTTCATTTATAAAGTAGTTTTGAGCACTGATAAGGTCATTTTTATCCCAACAGTGCTTAACTATATTAACAAAATCTGGATGTCTACACCAAATTGTTCTAAACGGAAAGGTTTATTAGAATGATTCACATTCTTAGGGATTAGGTTAATTAACACAGGATTATAGTCAGAATGTGTCTTAGGTAGGTGAATGACCAGTGCTTTCGGATAAGTAGATATCCAATCTTTGTTAACAAAAGTTCTGTCTAATCTTTCCATAATTAAACCTCTGAATTTTTTTTATGGTTAGACCATGTGTATTTGCATCCCCTTATACCCTAGGTCTAGTAGATTGCACTTGTTTATACTGTTCCATAATGAGTTACTACGCCTACGGTTGATGGGGTTACCACCAAACTTGTCATTAAAACTAAACATATCATTAAAATCTCCCCTAATAACCATGGTCCCTTGTAACTATTATGTATACTTTCTAAATTATTCCATAATTTATATCTTTTTTCAAGTTTAGTGCTAGCATAAATAGATGAAAAAAATCAAGTAGTTTGAGAGGAAAGTACCTCGATAGTGGCATGTATTTCCTGATTCCTCCTAACGAAGTTATGGACTTTGACTACACTTGAATCCCAAAGGATAACCATACCTCCATATTGGCCTTCACAAGGTATCTCAATCATTTTTGAAAATGAAAACTCACTAAGGAGGGAGATGTGATTTTCCATCCTCGTTTCCAACAAAGTAATCATGCATGGCTTATGCATATCTACTATTTCTCTAAAATTTATACGAAAGTTATCGTTGTTACCATCACAAATGTTCCAAATTATTATATTAGTTGGTCAATACATCATTGCATGGTTGTTTGTTAGTCCATTTTCCATCAGAGCTTGAAGTGTTGGGTTCCTCCTTAATGAAGGGACCAGTATCATGGCATGGTTTCCCACCGTTGGGTCAAGTGGAGGGCAGATGTCTATCGAGAACTTGTATAAGGATGGTGGGCAGTTGAGAATATACCAAATCTCTTGCACTTCCCTTAAGAGATATACCTTTACATCGTTTAGATTTGAAAACTCCACTATTTTCTCTGACTTTAGTAGATTCATTCCTTCTACTTGAATTTCTTGGTGATCTTCTAATTCTGGAGCATTGGGATGGTTTTGTGGTGGAGTCTAACTTGGTTGAGGTGGTTGAATTGCATGATTTTGTTCTTGGCTCTGTATTACACTCCATGGTATGAAGACTGGATTCATAAGTGAGATTTCTCCTGGTGGGAAGAATGGTAGGTCCATTGTCGTGTTTTGAGGTGGGAGTGGATTGAAGTGGAGGGGCAGATTCTATTGGCTTCTCATTGCATGTTCTTGGTTTGCATTCATTGAGGGGGAAAGTGGGTTAAGGATATTGTTCAACAAAACTTGATTTTGGTAGTTGTGCATTGCCATGTGCATCCTCTCGGAAACTAGTTGTGCTAGAAAATGGGAGTTTTGGAGGATTATAACTGTCTCTTGGCCATTCAATATCATGTTGAATGATATTGCATGGCCCACTAGTGCTTGTTATATCCAAGATAAGGGTTAGTGGTCTTGTGGAAGAGGTGGTTGGATGAAGTAGATGGCTTGGTTTCCTGTTTGAGTAGGTTGGTTGAGTTGGGGATTTTCCATTGTATGAGTTCTTTGGTGTCGTAGGATTTGGACTAGCCTGTATCTTCTCCTTTGAGGGGTTGTTAGTCTTGGCATTTTTCTTGTCAGAGTCCTTGTTTATAGAGGTAAACTGAGGGTCGTTTGAGGAGTGAGTAGTGTATTGAGGTGTAGGTTTTTCTAGGCTTGCAATAATTGAGTCTATTTGCATACCTTGGTTACTTGAAGGGGGGAGATTTTATTTAGATTTTGGGAGATCATAGGGTTAGGCACGTTTACTGTGTCATTGGACATTTGTATGTCCAATAAGGGGGTGTTAACGAAGTGTGGTGGGTCCACGTCTTCCTCCATGCAAGGATTATTATCCTCTAAGGGCGAGTTAGGGTTATTGATTTTAGAAGATAAATCATCTGCCTCAAATTGGCTAGGAGAATTGGGGGGGGGGGGGGCNGGGGGAGCTATTAATATTATTAACTTTATTAAGAGTGTTATTAGTGTGCATGAGACTTAACGTTGCCGTTGACACTTGGCTATTATTTTCATGCAGAGATGCCACCTTATTAGTAATAAATTCTAATTGATTTTCCAAATTTTTGTTTTCTTTTTCACTTTGGGCTATGGGAGGATTCACCAAGGTTAATAATCTATTGTCATTAGTAACGTCTTTAACAGTAGAAAATATGCGGTCATTATGAGAAATCTTCTTCTTGAAAAAATTTTGATTGATCAAATGCTTGTTGTTGGCATTGATTGGTAGAGAAAGAGTGAACGTACCTGGAACCACATTTGCAGGGGAGTTAACTATATCCGGATTTTGTCCTGCCACATTATTTTTGTCATTGGCCCTTTTCCTTCTTGCAAAGCTATCTGTCTTCCAAATCTCTTTGTTCATGTCTTGGTTATCAATGCCTTCACTGGATTGGGGAGTTGAATGGTTTGGCAAAGCTTCTGGTTTGACTGGAGTAGTTTTAATCTGAGGACATTTAATGATATTGTGCCCTAATCTCCCACAATCTTTACATAGGATATTTTCACCCTCATATTGGACAACTTGCTTATGGTTTCCTATGTGAATAAGGGGAACAACAGGTTCCTCAAGGGGTTTCTCAATGCACAATCTTGCATAACGGCCTCGAAAGGTAGAGAAAGTACATGCATCTATTTTAAGTAACTTCCCTAGAGTATTACCTATTTTTTCTAAAAAAAGACCATCATAATAGGTAATTGTGGTAATCGAATCCAAACAACATTCATAGAGTTGTTTTCTTCTTTTGCTACAAAATTTGGCTTCCATCTTTGGATTGAAAGGAAATGACCAAAGACGAACCATGGACCATAGTGGAGGACCCTTAACATGTATTCTTCACAATTGAATTTGATAATGTAAAAGTCCGCCTCAAGACCAATAAGAGGAAAATTTTCTTTAATTTTCCATGTTTCATCTATTTTCCTTTTTAGAAGATTGTGCTGGGTACGTTTACCATGAAGTTTAATAATAAGTGTGAACCTCCATGGTTGGTAAATACGTATTTGTTCTTCAGTTGATAGTTGAATTCGGTGACCATTTATGGAGGTTTAGTTTTCCGATGTCAGATTTGGTTCTTGTGCTATTTTAGGGAAGTTGTCAAGTGTAGGAGTTTTGATATTGATGAAGGATCTTTATTCACCTGCTAGTAGTTTCTCTTTGAAACTAGTACCGAGATCATGTGACATAGTTTGGGTGGATTTAGGACCAATATCCGGTGGTTTGGGGGGATTTGGTTTGATTGGGTGGAGGAATTCATGTCTACTTCCTTTTGTTGGGCAGAAGAAGAAGGTAGTATTTTTATTTTTTTTAATTGATTTCTTTCAACTTTGAACGTACTCAAAATATTTGATGAATTACTTAATGTAAGTTATTATTTTTAATATAAAAATAAAATATCTCCTCGAAATATATCTTACACTCAGTTATGATTTATATCTATCTTTAGCATCATACTCGAAATTTGGATATAATAACGTTATCTAAAAGTTTAGCTAAAATTATTGAATCGCCAAATGATATGTAGTGTTCAATATGGAGAAAGTTGACACATAAAGGATATTTCAAATAGTAAATATTCATTAGCAAATATAGACAAAGCATGCCTAAGCAGTTAAATATTTTGCAAAGTTTTCCTTGATGCTTGAGAACATTGATTAAAAGCTAATATTTTTTACACGATATGTTCTATGAAAACATCAGTTAAAATAGTATAATATTAGAATTTTCTTATTTTCATCACAATTTTAATTGCAATGTTGGACCCATGCACAACACGAGCTTTACTGCTGCCAGTGTAACATAAAGGAGAGATAGACCAAGTTAAAGATGTACAATAATGAACCCTTACGGATACAATAAATTGTATTTTGAAATTAGAGCTGAAACTATAAGGTGTGAATCACAAGATTAGCTATGAAACTCGTCGTTAATCTGTCGTTAAATAATTGTAATTAACAGAATATTTTGATAATTCATTGCTAATCCGTCTTTAAATAGGGGTAAGTACCGTATTGTTGTTTAGCTACGGAATTTGTCAGTCGCTAATTTTCTAAATTTTTATTGTTATCAAATCTACTCTTTACTGCTTGCTCTCTATATTTTTGTTCATCATTTATTATTTGTTTCGCTTATATTGGGCAGGTTCATGTGCAAAATTTTTCTGGCAAGGACGGATTATTTTTCGGCGTGTGTACAAATTTTCGGCAAGTTTCATTTATTCCGGCGACTTCCAATCAGCTTTCCGGCGGGACGCAGCAGGTTGTCCATGCTCTTGAGCAGATCCGACAAACTTCTGGAAAACTTCCTCCAGGTTCTTTCGTACTATATCTGGTATTCATGGTATCGGTATTTTTATTTTATTTTTATTTCTTTTTGTTTGCTTGTGTCTTTGACATTAACAATATCTTGTTTAAATTATTTAGTTAGACTAGTCTGCTTATATCTGTCTCTGTCTTTCTCTTTAGTATTATAGCCAATAAATAGTTTGTCCCTGCTTAGTTTGACCCCATATTATCACCTTGTGTACCTGTAGGTTTCTGTTTAGTCTACTCCTTTTGAGTCTATCCTTTTGTAGCTTTGTGCCGGCCTAGTGGCAGCGCCGAGCTATGATAGAGTGAGGGCATGTCCTCGGGGGAGCGGGGGCAGTGGGGGGGGAAAGGTAGGGGATAGAGGGTAAGGGTGGCGGGGGGGAGGGTGTAAGGCACCTTCTAGGTCATGGAACATAGGGACTCTAACGAGGAAGTCCATATAGTTAGCAAAGATTCTCCATAAGAGGAATATTAACATAACTTGTGTCCAGGAGACTAGATGGGTGGGGGACAGGGCTCGAAAGACGGATATGTTTAAGTTGTGGTATTCAGGGAGGGTGAGAGGGAAGAACAGGGTAGGCAGTTTAGTTGATAAGGAGCTAAGGGAGCTAGTTGTTGAGGTTAAGAGGGTGAATAACAAGTTGATGGCCATTAAGATAATCATGGGAGGGTATACTTTGAATGTAGTTAGCGCTTACGCGCCTCAGGTGGGTTTGGACGAGGAGGTTAAAAAACGCTTCTAGGAAGATTTGGATGGGTTGGTGCTGAGTATAACGTCCACCGAGAAGCTTATTATATGGGGTGATTTTAACGGCCACATTGGAGGTCGCCTGGGGGATATGACGGTGTGCATGGTGGCTTCGATTTTGGAGATAGAAACGGAGGAGGTACTTTGCTGCTGGAGTACGCTAAAGCTTTTGAACTGGTGATCGCTAACTCATGTTACCCCAAGAAGGAGGAGCATGTGATAACTTTTCGGAGTACAGTGGCCAAAACCCAGATTGAATATCTATTTCTCTCGAAATATGATAGAGGTTTATGCACAGAATGCAAGGTCATCCCGGGTGAGAATCTTACGACCCAGCATATGCTTTTGATTATGGACTTAGAGATCAGGTGGACGAGGAAAAAGAGGGCTATGTCTGGTATAACTAGGGTTTGGTGGGGTGCATTGGCTAAGGACAAGGCCGAGGAGTTGGGGGAGAAGTTGCTGGCTATGGGGGCCTGGAGAAGTAGCGGGGATGCAAGTTATATGTGGTCTATGACAACAAATTGTATTAGAGATGCGACGAGAGAGGTGTTAGGGTTCTCAAAGGGTTTTTTTGGTGGACATAAATGGGACTGGTGGTGGAACGAAGAGGCTCAAAGGAAAGTGAAAGACAAGAAAATGGCATATTTGAAGCTAGTAAAAAGTATAGACGAGGGGCAGAAGAATGCTAACAGGGAGGGATATAAGATGGCTAGGAAGGAGGCAAAGTTGGAGATTACTGCGGCTAAGACCGCGACATTTAGTTGCTTATACGAAGAAATTAGAGATAAAGGCGGGGAGAAGAAGTTGTACAGGCTAGCGAAGGTGAGGGAGCAGAAGGCCCGGGATCTGGACCAAGTGAGATGCATAAAAGATCAGGATGGAAGAGTTTTATTGGAGGGGGCCCAGATTAGGCAGAGATGGCAGTCTTACTTTCATAGACTCTTGAATTGTTACATCTCGTACTTAATATTGGTATAAGTCGTACTAATCCATATGAGCTTGAAGAGATTAAGACCCCGTAAGTTTAACAACCTTAATAGCGTTAAATATTATGTTAGTGTGGTATTTTCTTTTAAATGAAGTATTTTAGTAAAAGTTTTATAAGTATAATTTTGGATAGTTACCATCATTACTATTTTCGAATATGCCTTAAATTATACATAATATGAGAAAGTTTATGAGATTTTCTTTATTGTAAAGATGGAAGTTATTTTATTTTACAAGAAAAGGTTATCTTTTTACCATTTTAAGAATTAAGCGTACAAAAATTTTACTCTGTATATGAGAGTAGAAAAGTATAAGTTTAGAAAATATATATAATTTTACATGGATATTTTAATGAAATAATAGTGTATGTATTAATTTTACATGGTACCACATGACTATGTTAGTGAGGTGTATTAAGTGTATTAAAAATGAGTAGTATTTAAGTAATTTGAGATAATTATTAATTATGTGAATAATTGATTAATTTTGGGGATTAAGGGATAAGTGTAAGAATTACATTGTCCACGTGGGACC
Organism: Nicotiana paniculata; assembly: GCA_005239505.1. Classification (NCBI taxonomy): domain Eukaryota; kingdom Viridiplantae; phylum Streptophyta; class Magnoliopsida; order Solanales; family Solanaceae; genus Nicotiana; species Nicotiana paniculata. The sequence continues at coordinate 66,369 of ML365358.1, forward strand.
ATGGCAATTAAAGAAAGGTATAACTAGACCTGGCAAGATGGTTAAAAAAAAAGTTATCCACCCAATCCAAACCATTAAAAATGGGTTGGATTACTGACTTTTTTAAACCGGGTCGAATATGGATAATTAACCATATTATCCATTAGAAAAATGAGTATATAATGGGTAAAATATGGATAATACAATTATTGAAAAATTATTTCAGTAATGTTCTTCTGTTGCAAGGGGCAACAAATTCATATTAGGGCTTGAGGCTAATATGAAGTCATGAATGGATAATATGGTTACTCATTTTATCCGCCAGTTAACCCGTTTATTACCCGTGTTAAATATGGGTCGAATCGAATAATTTACCCATTTTTCCATTACCCGTTTTGACCCGAACCATATCCGACCCAACCCGCTCATTTGCCACTCCTAGGTATGACTAATTTGTGTGAAAGAATCGGTGGTGACACATTTGCATTGTTTTGCTGGAATCTTCACCTAATTGCTTAATGCTTTAAATATGTTTCTGGGGACTTGCGAATTGAGAAAGATCAGAATGAAACAAGATAGTAGAATTGAGTAGATAGATGATTAGCTGTAGATCACATTTTAGAAGTTGAAGTTAATCATTAATGGTTGAAGTTTGTGGATTGATGCTGGTTTTATATTTAAACTTCCTTAAGATCAAACCTTGGAGCAATTTATTTGGAGAAAATGTATTGCTAGTAGAGTGGTGATATGGCTGGAGTTGGTAAGGATTCATCAAGGAGATGGGAACTGCAAATTGAAAGGGTTTACGTCCACAAGTTTGTTTCCTTTAAGTTGGGGTACGAAGTTGATTAGAAGTTCTAAAAGTTGCCCTCAATCTTGTCAAAAACACTGTTGCTGCTGTATTCAGTTTAATTATTGGTGAACAGTCCAATCTTAGTAATGTTTTTGAGTTTTTGATGGCTGTTGGCTGAATAGTGTGTTCGTAGTTCTAGAAGGACAACAAGAGTGGAAGTTGCGGGCCATTTATTTGTCCTTGCAGTTCATCAGTGATCATTGACTCTGTAGCGCAGAATGCTTCTGGAAATGGATGCTTCTATGTGAGATCTGTTTACGGCTCTATGAAACATGTCCTCATTCCTCTCAACCTCCGCATTTTGAAACTTATCCTTGCTTAGTGGTCTCCAAGATGTCCAAATTTTCTTGTGCCTTGAGTTAGAGAATATCTGGAAATGAAGATTCCTTGGCAATGATATGTTGCTTGTTCATTCACTGCAAATGGGGTTCGGTTCAGTATGTTAAGGTTATTCCTTTCTTTTTTTGGCATGACCCAAGAAATAATACATAAACGTAATGCTATTTAATAAGTGGTTCTGCTCTTAGCAGTTAAGAATATTACGTTATTCATTCCTATAAAGTGATATTCAAGTATGTCTAAGTAAGTTTGTAGTTCCCTATTGAGGTATTTGATAAATATGTTAATGTTCATAATATAGTAATACATGCATCTTCATGCATATGCATTTACCACCGAGCTATGGTCGGTCAGGCAGTCATGCATTTACCACCGTACTACGGCCGGTTGGGTAGTTATACATTTACCACCGGGCTACGGTCGATCGGGCAGTTACCACTAGTTGGGCAGTTATGTATCATTATTTACTGCCGGTCGGGCAGTCATGCATTTATCACCGTGCTACGGCCGGTTGGGCAGTTACATATTTACCACCGAGCTACGGCTGGTCGGGCAGTTACCAATAATCAGTTGCGCAGTCATGCATTATATAATATGGATAATAGATTCAAAGAGAAGTATTATATATGTAAGTATAAGTATGCGTATACAATGTCACTTCAGAGATTGAGGTTGATTCTTATATGTCTTCAATTAATGTTGACTTAATGTTATGTTTCAGTTCTGCCTTACATACTCAGTACATTATTCGTACTGACGTCCTTTTATTGGGGACGCTGCATTCATGCCTGCAGGTATAGACAATCAGTTTGACGAGCCCTCATAGTAGGCGAGATTGGCATTCGGCAAAGGATCGGTAAGACTCCACCTCATTCGGAGTGCACCTGAGTCTATGAGTCATCGTGTCAGAGTTTTGCTACAGACTTATGGGTGGGTCGGTACCCTGTCCCATTTAGTGTCAAATAATGTTAGAGGCTTTGTAGACAGAAGTTTATTATGTACAGTATGTCAGAGGCCTTGACGACCCATATATATTCATGTTTAAGAACGATAAATTATTGATATAGTGTTTGCCCACTTATAGTTATGCATTACAAGTTGTGGCCATGTTGGCTCATGATTGTTAGAAGAAAAAAATGAGTTACAGAGTGGTTCGTTCGGGCCAATGCGGCACCGGGTGCCAGCCACGCCTCCCCAGGTTTGGGGCGTGACATGAATGAAGTGGGAGATAGGGGCATTGTGCTAGGGGAGTTGGAGTACTCGGAGTGGCAACGAGATTTTGGGTACTATAGACGTATAAGAGTGGGGGAGGTTGTAGGGGCTATGAGAAGGTTGATTCGGGGTAGAGCGACTAGGCCAGACGAGATCCTGGTGGAATTCTGGAAGAGCGTGGGTAAGGAGGGCTTGTAATGGCTTGATAGGTTGTTTAACGTCATTTTTAGGAAAAAGAAGATGCCCGAGGAATGGAGGCGGAGTACGATGATCCCGTTGTACAAGAACAAGGGGGATGTCAAAAACTGCAACAACTATAGGGGTATCAAGTTGTTAAGACATATGATGAAAATGTGGGAGAGGATGATTGAAGGGAGGTTGAGGAGGTGTGTGTCCCTTTCCGAGAATAAGTTTGGTTTCATGCTGGGACCTCGACTACTGAGTCCATTCACATTGTGAGGAGATTTTTGGAGCAGTATAGGGGGGTGAAGAAGGATTTACATATGGTGTTCATTGACCCGTAGAAAGCCTTTGACAAAGTCCCGAGAGAGGTTCTATGGAGATGTTTGGAGGCTATATAAGTGCTTGTAGCGTATATTAGAGTTATTCATGACATGTATGATGGCGCTAAGACACGGGTTAGGACAGCAAGAAGAGACTCTGATTACTTTCCGATTGAGATGGGATTGCACCAGGGATCAACACTTAGCCCGTTTTTGTTTTCCCCGACGATGGATTCTTTGACGCGTCACATTTAAGGGGAGGTGCCTTGGTGCTTGTTATTTGCGCATGACATAGTCCTAATCGATGAGACGCGAGGTGACATTAATGAGAGGCTGCAGGTTTGGTGACAGACCCTGGAGTCTAAGGGTTTCAAGTTGAGCAGGACCAATATAGAATACTTGGAGTGCAAGTTCAGCGGTGTTACCCAGGAGGCGGACGGGGATGTAATACTCGATACACAAGTCATTTCGAGGAGAGATCGTTTCAAGTATCTGGGATTTATAATTCAGAAGGATGGGGGGATAGATGAGGATGTCACACACCGTATGAGAGCAGTGTGGATTAAGTGGAGGCTCGTTTATGGTGTCTTGTGTGATAAGAATATGCCATTGAGACTTAAGGATAAGTTCTACAAGGTAGTAGTTAGATCGACTATGTGGTATGGGGCAGAGTGTTGGCCAGTCAAAAACTCTCATGTCCAGCAGATAAAATTAGCGGAAATGAGGATGTTGAGATGGATGTGTGGCAATACTAGGTTGGATAGAATTAGGAATGGAGTTATTCAGGACAAGGTGGGAGTGGCCGCTGTGGAGACAAAGATGCGTGAGGCAAGGTTGAGATGGTTCGGGCATGTTAAGAGGAGAAGCACAGATCCCCTTAGATAAGATGATCGCACAATTCAATACCTCTTCTTTTTGCATTTCTAGAAATAGTAGCATATACAGAATTTTTTGCTAAAAATTGAAAATACAGGGGGGGGGGGGGGGGGGTGAATTGTTGACTAATTAAAATTTGGCCGACTAATACAAGTATTAGTTGACTAATTGCAGAACATAAAGAACGAAAACAGTAAAGAGAAATGATAAAGTACACTGCGATTTATACTGGTTTAGTACCGTTGTGGTACTTACATCCAGTTTCCCTTGGGTCACAAGGGTTCCCTTAAGATCTTTGAACAACGTTACAATATTTATGGTTTTATCGCGTTCATCACCAACGTACAATATCAACACTTGAGTTCTAATCAGTTGACACAACTTTCTTTTGTACTCTAGATCTCTCTATCTTTTGAGACACTAATAACTAAGAATTACAATGTTTGAACTAAGAAGTAGACAAATTTGGAATACAGTTTGTGTAGTTGCATAGTCTTCTTGAACAATCAATCTTCTTATAGGAGAGAAAAGAGCCGTTGAATCTTCGGCGAAATTAGAGGCACAAGATCTTTGATAGAGGGATTTGACCCAAGAGGTTCCTCTTCGAATCTTGCTCTTTGAAGAACTCAGATTCGATTGTGACATTCCTTGTCACAACTTGAATTTAGGATTTGAATATTCCACGAACGAGGGATTACTGAGATTTGGAGAATCCATGATTGCAGTCTAAGATTCCGTGATTGAGGGCAATTCAATCTTGCTTCCCTTAATTGTAGCCGCATCATCTTCCTTCTTTCCTATCACGACCCAAATTCCCAACCTTAGGGGTCATGATGGCGCCTAACACCATACTTGCTAGGCAAGCCAATGTTAGAACTTGATTAGTCGTTTTCCTGTAATATTTACTTAAACACAACAAGACAATCTAAAATATAACTACATCTAATAAATTCCATCGAATAACTTCATGAATAAAATGATAAACGAATAAATAACCGATCCACGAACTAAATATATATAACTCTAAGACTACCCCAGGGTCCGGTGTCACAATTCACGAACTACTAAAGGGTCGTTTGGTATGAGGTATAAGAAGGTATAGTGGTGGTATAAAAATTTAATACCACCTTAATACTTCGTTTGATTAGAAATCAGGTATAAGTTATCCCAGGAATAAAATTAACACCGGGATAAATTATACCTTATAGAGGGTGGGTGTCACGACCCAAATTTCCCTCTGTTGGGTATCGTGATGGCACCTAGTCATAGGGATTAGGTAAGCCTAACATTTTCACTGAACGAAAACAATAATGAAGGAATTATAACAGTCTCGATATAGACATCTTGACAGAGTTTACAATTTTCCAAAACCCGGTAAATACAAGTCATAAGCTCTACGAAATCTTTCTATAAAATCTAAATACAACTGTCTAGGAATAAGTAAATACAGTTGAATAGAAATAAAACAGGAAGGTGACTCCGAAGCCCGCGAACCAACAACAAGTTACCTTGAGTATCCTCAGCAATGATTTGCGCAACTACTAACAACAATAACCTGGATCTCCACACAAAAATGTGCAGAAGTGTAGTATGAGCACACCACATCGGTGCCCAGTAAGTATCAAGACTAACCTCGGTGAAGTAGTGACGAGGACTAGTCAAGACACCACCGATCTAATAAGTAAAAAGAAATAAATGTACCAATGACCGAAACATAATATCTATCTAAATATTTTTCAATATAATTAACGATACGATCGAATAATACGGAAGAAAATTCAATTATTACGATCAACGGACAACATCACAAAGAGAATGGAAAGAATGCAGTCCAAATGGCGGGAATCACAACCCAATAAAAGCACTTGCAACTCGGCACTGCATCAATTTATTCACGTCAGGCCTTAGCCAATAAACTCAATAAAACTGGTCAATCTTTCGAGTGAAAACCTTTAAATCGTGAGTTTATTTTGAAAGCTTTAGAGTTATAATCATTTCGGAATAGAGAAATTTATTCTTTGAAACATACTTTCTCTGAATGTATATTTTTATAAAGAGAAATCTTTAAAACATAGTCTCTTAAAAATACGTGGTGTTCAAATATACTTTCCTAAATACTGCTCTTTCAAATATCATCAAAATACGCGATGTTCGAAGTATACTTTCCCAAATACTTCTCTTTAAAAAATCATCAAAACGCGATATTCAAAATATACTTTCCCAAATACTGGTCTTTAAAATATCATCAAATACGTGATGTTCAAAATATACTTTCCCAAATACTGCTCTTTCAAATATCA
>ML365359.1:0-70999 GCA_005239505.1 Nicotiana paniculata
ACCTCTGCTCAGAGTTCTCATAGGACCACACAGATCCATATGAACCAGTTCCAACGTCCTGGTTGTACTGACTATTTTCTTACTTTTGAAAGAAAACCTTACCTGCTTCCCCCTGGCACATGCCTCACAAACTTTTTCTTCCTTTAACTTAATGTTAGGAAGCCCTACCACTAAGTCTTTAGAGACTAGTTTGTTTAGCTGATTTAGACTTGCGTAACCAAGTCTTTTGTGCCACAAGAGGGGATCACTGTCCAACACACTTAGGCAAGTGAGTTCATTTTTAGACAGTGTGGAAAAGTCTATGACATAGANAAACCACTATCCAAATACCAAATTTGGTTGCGTCCTCTCACTTGAACCTACAAAAAGAATCAGGAGTTAGTTTTAAGAACCCAAACTAGTTTGGGTCCTTTTCTATGAGAGAAAGGATGAGTCAATTTTTTCTGGCCCAATTTGGTAGCTAGTTTTTCTTTTTGACAAACCTCTCATTTTTTCGACTGGCCTGCTCTTTTGCAGTACACTCATATTTGTAGTGTCCAGTCTTAACACAATGGGTGCAGATATTATTCTCAGAGAGAGTGAGATACTTGCTTTTGGGATCCCACTTGGGCAATTGACTTCCAAAGCCAATCCATCTCCGGTTGCTACTATGGTTCTCTTGAAGCCATATCAGGGCATCAGAGGATTTATTCCATTTACAAGTTCGATCTAATTCATGTTTGACTTTGCCAAGTTCTTCGCTAAAAGTTCTTATCTGTTCATCCTTGGCATACATCTTATCTTTTAGTTTTCCCACGTTTTCCTCTAACATGATATGAGAATAATCAATAACCTTTTTACTGGATCCTAGCTTTAGCTTTAAGTTTTCATATTTTAGTTCTAGAATCTAAGTTTCAAGTGGATGAACCTTGTATGATTCTTAAGAAGGAATTTCCACTTCCGCGGGAATGATGATTTTGATACCATAAACCAGTAGATAGGGAGTTTCCCCAGTTGATGTACGAATTGTGGTACGATACCCCAAGTAAAGAAAATAGTAGCTTCATGTGCCATTGCTTGTAATTATCTACCATTTTCTTCAATATCTTCTTGATGTTCTTGTTGGCGGCTTCTACAGATCCATTCATTTGTGGTCTGCATGTTGTAGAGTTCCGTAATTTGATCTTGAATGTCTCACACATGGTTTCATCAAATCTTTGTTGAGATTGACAGCATTGTCAGTAATGATTGACTCTGATACCCCCAAATTGTCAAACAATGCGGTCCCGAACAAAATCCGCTACAACCTTCTTAGTTACCGATTTGTAAGATGCAACTTCAACCCATTTTGTGAAGTAATCTATGGCCACTAGAATGAATCTATGTTTGTTTGAAGCAGTGGGTTCGATTGGTCCGATGACATCCATGCCCCAAGCGGAGAAAGGCCAGGTTGAACTTGTTGCATTAAGTTCATTGGGTGGTACTCGTATCATGTCTGCATGTATCTGCAATTGATTACACTTTTGAACGTACTTGATACAGTTTGTTTCCATAGTCATCCAGAAATACCCTGCACTTAGTATCTTCTTGGCCAAAATGAAACCATTCAGGTGGGGTACGCATGTTCCGACATGTATTTCTTCGAGCAATCTAGATGCCTCCTTGGCATCGACACATCGCACTAATCCCAAGTCAGGAGTCCTTCTATAAAGAATTCCTTCACTTTGAAGGAAATGGTTGGCCAATCTTCTAAGTGTGCGCTTCTGAGTGAGGTAGCGCTCTCTGAGTATTCTCTTTTTTCCAAGTACTTCTTGTTGTCGTGAAACCACGGGTTTCCGTTAATATCTTCTTCAACATGAGCACAATAAGCTGGACGTTTATGAATTCCTATTGGGATAGGATCAATGAAATTCTTATCTGGGTGTTGTATCATGGAAGACAAAGTGGCTAATGCGTCTGCAAACTCATTCTGAATCCTTGGAACATGTTTGAACTCTATCTTTATGTACCTCTTGATCAGCTCTTGTACACAGTGCAAATATGGAAATATTTTGGTGCTCTTTGTAGCCCATTCCCCTAGAACCTGGTGCACCAAAAGATCTGAGTCTCCAATTACCAGTAGCTCTTGAATGTCATGTAAATAGGCAATCTGAGTCCCAGGATGAATGCCTCATACTCCGCCATATTGTTGGTGCATGGAAACCTGAATTTTATGGATACCGGATAGTGTTGACCGGTTTCTGATACTAAGACAGCTTTGATTCCTAATCCTTCAAAGTTTGCTGCTCCGTCGAAGAACATCCTCCAACCATCATATGCCTCGGTGATATCTTCTCCTACAAATGATACCTCATCATCGGGAAAATACATTTTCAATGGTTCGTATTCTCCGCCTACGGGATTTTCTGCCAAGTGATCCGCCAATGCTTTCCCTTTGACTACCTTCTGAGTTACATAGACAATGTCAAACTCACTCAGCAATATTTACCACTTTGCTAACTCACCCGTAGGCATGGGTTTCTAAAAGATGTATTTTAGTGGATCCATCCTTGATATGAGATATGCAGTGTATGCACAAAAATAATGCCTCAACTTCTAAGTTATCCATGTCAGAGCACATCATGTGCGTTCCAGCAAAGAGTACCGGGCTTCATAAGGCGTGAATTTATTGCTTAGATAATATATTACCTATTCCTTCCTTCCAGTTTCCTCATGTTATCCCAGAATGCAAACGAAATCCCCATCTAACACGGAAAAATAAAGCAGCAGAGGTCTCCCCGGTTCTGGTGGGACTAGAACAGGCGGTTTAGATAAATACTCCTTGATTTTGTCGGAAGCCTTCTGGCATTCTTCAGTCCATCTTGTTGCAGCATATTTCCTTAGTATTCTGAAGATTGGCTCACATATCACGGTTGATTGTGCTATGAAGCGGTTTATGTAATTGAGGCGCCCTAAAAACTCATCACCACTTTCTTATTCTTTGGAGGTAGAAAGTCCTGGATAGCCTTGACTTTTAATGGGTGTAACTCAATACCTCGGTGACTGACGATGAATCCTAACAACTTTCCAGCAGGGACTCCGAAGGCACATTTTGCAGGGTTCAACTTCATATTGTATTTTCGAAGCCGATCGAACAATTTCTTCAAGTCTGTTATGTGATCCGAACTTCTTTTACATTTGATGATAATGTCATCCACATACACCTCTATTTACTTGTGTATCATGTCGTGGAATATGGTTTTCATGGATCTCATGTAGGTAGCTCCAACATTCTTCAAGCCAAACGACATCATTTAGTAACATTATTTTCCCCATGGTGTGATGAATGTTGTCTTTTTGGTATCCTCTTCATCCATCCAGATTTGATGGTATCCTACAAAGTAATCCACAAAGTATTGGATTTCATGCTTGGAACAGTTGTCAATCAGTATGTGTATGTCGGGCAACAGGAAATCATCCTTACGACTTAATCTGTTTAGATCTCGATAATCGACACATACTTTAGCTTTCCCATCTTTTCTTCAGAACTGGCGCAATGTTAGCCAACCAAGTCGGGTATTCGAAAACTTGGAGAACCTTGCCTTTGATTTTCTTGGTGACCTGCTCTTTTATCTTCAAACTCATATCCGGCTCGAAGTTTCTGAGCTTCTGCTTCACCTGTGGACACATGGGATTGATAGGTAGCTTGTGATCCACTATGGACGTGCTTAAACCAGTCATATCATCGTAGGACCATGCAAAGATATCTTCATACTCTTTTAGGAATCTGATACTCTCCTTCTCTGACGGTGATAGATAAATGCTTATACGTATTTCCTTGACCGTTTCGGAATCCCCTAAGTAAACAACCTCATTTTCTTCCAAATTAGACTTCGGTTTGTTTTCAAAATTCTCTATTTCTCTTATGATTTCATCAGGTATTATATCATCTTCCAGATCCTCTGAATCACTGTCCTTATGTTGCATTGCCTCATTACATGTCATAGACGTAGGTTCATCATGATATTTAAAAATTATGCTGAAAAGAAAATGTAAAAAAATAATAATAAATATGAAAAGCAATAATGCATTAATAAAACTTTTAAAACGTCAACAAGTGCGGCTCGATGGCTCGAGGAATTATTTCAAAGCAAAATATTGAAAAATGTCTCAAATGCTCAAAGCTATTTAAAAATAATTCATGATAATTTTCCAGGCTACCCAGGAACTCGACCGGCCCGGGATGGTGCAGCGGTCTAGTTATTGAGAATAGCTCCTTCCTCCATTGTTTGAATCGTAAGGTCTTCCTCCTCCTCCTCCTCAACTATCGCACTACAGTCCGTGTCTTCTTCATCTAGAAACAGCTTCCTCATGCAAGCTAAAACCTCATCTTCCTCAGATCCCCATATCATGTCAGTTTGATGGAATGTATGGTGCAGAGGTGGTACCGGTTGTTCCAGTGGATAATAAGGAGAATGCCATGGTGGTGACTAATCCTGGTATTCTTGCCATGTGTATTTGTATCCGAGGCCAAAAGTCGTACCATGGTACTGTGGTTGTATCCGAGTCCAAAAGTTGTTCAATGCGATAGTATGTTTCTCCGCAGCTTCTTTCTATTTTTAATTACCGGGACAGTCTGATTGGTGTAGATGGGGTTACTTCCATCTCCATGGATGATCACTTCCTGATGACTCCACTCAAACTTCACAGCCTGATGCAGCATTGAAGCCACTGCGCCGGCGGCATGTATCTATGGTTGTCAACAATAGGTTGTAAGTAGAAGATATATCTAGCACTTGGAACTCGACATCAAACCAAGTTGGGCCCATCTGTAAACTGAGGTTGATTTCTCCAATGGTGGCTCTCTGAGATCCATCAAATGCCATCACATTCATGCTTCCCATTCGAATCTCATGCAGGCCTTTACCTAGTATTTTTAGAGTTGTCAATGTACATATGAGACTTGAACCTCCATCTATCAAGACCCTGGCGATAAACTTATCTTCAAATTTCACCGTGATGTGTAACTCCCTGTTGTGACTTAGCCCTTCTGGTGGTAATTCATCTTCATAAAAGGTGATTTTATGGCTCTCCAATACTTGTCTGACTATGTTAGCCATCTCTCCACTAGTGATGTTGGTGGGTACATAAGCTATTTAACACCTTCATCAAACCATTTCTATGCGCATCTATGTTTTTCAGTAGTTACAAGATGGATATCTGAGCGGGAGTTTTGTTCAAAGGGTCAATAACAGAGTACTCCCTCGTTTGTACCTTTCTCCAAAAATCATCAGTGTCGGCCTCGACAACAAGTAGCTTAGATGCAGCTTCCTTGCTTGTTCCTCCCAAATTCTTAGGTGTATAAGCTCTACCAGTTCTAGTCATACCTTGTGCCTCACCCGTTTCCTCCATTTTTGTTTTTCCCTTTCTCCTCGCTTACACAATATAATCCCATGGAATGGCATCAGACTTGTAAGATATCGTGAGAGCTACCATCACAGTGAAGGGTGTAGCTACCTCAACTTGAAATGGTGCATGGGTTTGTACCACAACTGGCATGACGATTACTGGAGATATTTTAGGAAAGTCTCCCTCTTAGATGAGTCCGATGGACCCTTCCTGATCCCATTCTTCATCAATTTCTATCACATTCATTCCCTCACCTATGTGATCTGGGAAAGGATCGTTACGAACATTTGGTGCAGCTTCCTTTGCCTGTATGACGTTAGTGTCGATCAGCGTCTGAATCTTTTCTTTAACGTGTGACATTCCTCAATGGTATGACCCTTCATGCCTGAATGATAAGCACATATTTTATTGGGGTTGATCCATTGGGAGGGATTTTCCACAACAACAGTAGGGATGGGAGTAACATAACCATCGTCCTTCAATATCTCATACAACTGGTCTACGGGTTCAGCAATTGGGGTGTATTTTTCTAGGAGGTCTGTGGTCGAAATTTGGACACGGATTTGGGTAGTTTTGGTGGGCGGGTGGAGGTGAATGGTAATATGCAAGATGAGTATTATAGGTATGGTAGGTGGAAGCAGGGTGTTAGTATGTTGGGGGTCAGGGTTAATACGTGGGTGGAGTTGATTGGTATGTGAGGGAGACTTAGGGCCCTGGGCTACCATCATAGCACCCACTTCTTTCTTCTTCAAAGTGCCTCCTGATTGCAAAGCTTTAATTGTGGCATGCAGTGCCTCGAAATTTTTCAACATCCCATTCTTAATTCTTTCTTCATTCTTTCTTCTACCTTGATGATGTCAGAGAACTTGTGAGTTTAAATAACCATCAACCTTCCGTAATACTACAGGTCTTGAGCTCTGCAAAGAACTTGTTCATTTGTTCCTCTTCAAGTGCTGGCCTTACCTTTGCGACCTCTGATCTCCAACGAGTAGCATACTTGCGGAAGGAACTGTCATCTGCTTCTTGAGGTTTTGAATGTAGAAAATGTCTGGTACATTTTTTGTGTTGAACCTGAATCTATCCGTGAAGTTTGACGCCATACTCACACAACTAACCCACTTCTTTGGGTTTTGACTGATATACCAAGACAAGGCGTCTCCTATAAGGCTTCGCATGAACAATTTCATGCGGATTTTTTCATTCTTGCCCACTCCTACAAGTTTATTACAATACGTTCTTAGATGCACTTTCGAGTCACCAGTTCCATCGATCATTTAGAAATTGGGAGGAGAAGGTGGAGGACCTCAGGATCTGGTGAGGTACGTTGATGATGCCAGTATGCACGAACCAACATTTGGGAATGGAAATAATCAAAAAGAAAAGAAAAGGCAAAAGGTAATCAAGTCAGTAAGGTGAAATTTAAGAGTGTTTGCAATACGTGTTTCACAAAGTCATGCAATAATTCACGTCCTAATTTGGGGACCTCATTGTGTCTGAGGTAGGCCTAAGTGACACGTAGACTTGGAAAAAATTGACGCCAACATTTGCGTCACTTCATTAATGCGAAAAATGACGCAAATCCTTACTAAATCGACAATAATAATAAAATTACTGATGGTATTTAGCCTTATTACAATTGAAATCTAAAGCAAATCTAGAAAGAATTAAAGAACGTCATTACCTAGTCTACTTGGTCCCTGGAGGACCTTCTCCATGTTTGGCTATTTTGACCCCCATCAATCAGGTTCCCTAGATCGTGCATATCCAACAATAAGTAAGCTTTTGCTAGGTGTCCTCCTTCACTTCCATCCATGCCTTGACAATCTGAGAATCTCTTTCTCATCTTCCCCTTGAGCTTTATCAATCCTTGTTCCAAGTATTCCAATATTTTTTTTGACTTAGTGGCAATCTCCTTTCATTCCTTTATCGCCTCCATGTTCACTTTGTGTTGTTCTGTTACGACCCGATTTACCCTCCGAAGGTATCGTGATGGTACCTAGTCTCTACGACTAGGTAAGCCTACTATTAAGGGAAAAATTGAAGTAAAACACAAGAAATAAAGGAAATAAGGGAAATGATATAAATAACATACTGGCCGCTCGACTCATACAAAAAATGCTTTCCCAATGACCCGGAATGTCACAAGTAATCACAAGCTTCTAACAAGAACTATAGCTCTAGACAGGTCTGGAAATACATAGGAACAACTCTAAACGACAGAATCGAAGGGGACTCAGAGGATTCTGCGGACGCGACAGAAATACCTTGCAGTCTCCTAGCATCAACAACAACAACTATCCACGAGGCTAATAGCTCGTACCAGGATCTGCACACGAAAACATGTACAAGAAAGGGCATGAGTACACCATATTTGGTACCCAGTAAGTGCCAAGCCTAACCCTAGTCAAGTAGTGACGAGGTCAGGTTAAGGCTCTACTGGATTTCTATATAAATCAATTTAAAAATAGTACAAAAGATAATTAATGTCTACAGTAAGAAGTTTAAGAAAATAATCTAAAGTTCTATAGTAAAGAGAGTCATCGGCTCAACACAATGTATCACAAGGTGGAATCTCCCGGGATACCGTCTCGTAGTTCCAAATGATTGTGCAGTACAGGGGGGGTCTCTCAGAATATGTTCGTAGTCCCAAAATAAATATGCAGTACAAGGGGATATCTCAGAATACATCCATAGTCCCAATTTAAATATGCAGTACAGGGGGATCTCCCGGAATACGTATGTAGTCCCAATTTAAATATACAGTACAAGGGGATCTCCCGGAATACGTCTGTAATCCCAATTTAAATATTCAATGCAAGAGGAATGCCAGGAATACCATCAACCTATACAGTTCATCTAATCACAGATAAGGAAAATAGTAACCTAACTAAGCATGGCGCACAGCGTATCAACTAGACAATTAGACATGTAGGCATGCCTTTCTAATCTAAACTAAACACTTTAACACGTCAAAGCATGTAATAGGAGAAAGACAATTTTATAAATTATTGAAGGAAAATGGGATTTTGCAATAATGGCCCGTGTACGTACTCTTCACCTCACGTACACACCACCCATATAACAGTAAATGTCAAAACAACCTAAGGAGAAGTCCCCAACACAGAGTTAGGCAAGCCACATACCTCGACTTCTCAATCAACTCGAAATCACGTTCTTGCCACAAGTATCCAACTCTGAATGGCCCGAATCTATTCAAATAAATTACATGATGTAAATATCACTACAAGCAACTAGTTCGACTAATCAATTTGAAACTAAAGCGCGAAATTAGGAAAATTACCAAAAAAGTCCCTCAGGCCCACGTCTCGGAATCGAGTAAAAATCACAAATTCCGAACACCCCTTCGCTCAAGAGTCTAACCATACCATTTTACTCAAATCCGATACAAAAATCTCGATCAAAACCCAAAAATTCGGCATAGGAACTTTTCCCAATTTTCACCCCAAATTGCGAAATAAGATGATAAAATTAAGCATAGATTAGCGGGACCGAGTAAGAATCACTTACCCAAAACACCCAAGTGAAATCCCTCCAAGAATCTCATAATCCCGAGCTCTCAACTTCAAATGTGAAAAAAAATGACTTAACCCTCGTTTTTGGGTGTTTTAAAATCTGCCCAGATGTGCCTTAATCGCGATCGTGAAAGTCCACACGCGATCGCGAAGAACAAAATATATGCGCCTCAAAATTTATACTACGCGAACGCGTGTATCCCCTACGCGAACGCGATGCACTAACCCCTCAGGCCTACGCGAACGCGACTGAGCTCACACGACCGCAAAGAGTAAAAGCTCAACTCCACTGCTGCCTCACTCCTTCTACGTGAACGCGGCCTAGACCACGCGAACGCGATGACCAAGCTTCCTAAACTATGCGATCGTAATGCATTAACCTGACTGGCCTCCAACTTTCTCTACGTGATCGCGTACTCCCTCACGTGATTTCAATGAAGAAAATTCGGCTGCAATCACACCAGCAAAACA
This sequence comes from Nicotiana paniculata, assembly GCA_005239505.1. Classification (NCBI taxonomy): domain Eukaryota; kingdom Viridiplantae; phylum Streptophyta; class Magnoliopsida; order Solanales; family Solanaceae; genus Nicotiana; species Nicotiana paniculata. Next base: position 9,372 of record ML365359.1, read on the forward strand.
ACAATCGTCCAAAAATTACACGTTGTGCATCCGAAACACACCCGAGACCCGCGGGACCTTAACCAAACCTACCAACCAGTCATCTTACAACATTTGGACTTAGTCGAGCCTTCAAACTACATCACATAACACTAAAAACATGAATTACGCATGAATCCAAGCCTAAGAACTTAGCATATTTCCAAAATCCACAAATGATGCCGAAACACGTAAAAACTAGTTCGAATGACCTCAAATCTGACATACAGGTCACAAATGACACTACGAACCTATAACCACTTCCAGAATTCCATTCCGAGCCCGATTTCGAAATTTCACCTATCGGCCGAAATCACTGAGTTTCTAACTTTCGCCAATTCAAGCCTAAATCTACCACAGACCTCGAAAACACACTTCGTACGGGCTCCTAACCCCAAAATCACTCAACGAAGCTAACAGAGTTGACAAATTTCCATTTCAGATCTGTCTTCACACAGTTCCGACTACGGTGTGATTTCTAAGGCTTAAACTCATAATTAGGGACTATGTGTCCAAAAACTCTCTGAATTCCATAACTAGGCACTCCGGAAAGTCCCAATAATAGAAAAAATGTGGGGAAAGCAGTTATTAAGGGTTGGGGGCTCAAACTCTCAAAACAACCGGCCCGCTCGTTACATGTTCCAAATGTTTAGCTTCAGACTCGAACATCCTTTTACGTAGCCTCTTATACTTAACAAGTGCCTTAGCCACCTCATCTATCATCATATCCTTTAGATTGACTCATGGCTTGACGTCCCTTGCCACGTCGTCCTCCAACCATGATAGATAGTAGTACATGTGATACCTGTCTTGCTCAATGGTTACTCTATCCATAATGACCTTTTGATTTAACATATGTTGCGCCTCAAACTTAAACGAAATCTACATTGAACCATGTTGGAAACCCGAGGTATGAACTATTTTCTTCCTGCTTGCCTCATTACTATTATGGGAGCATAAGGATAGATTACACTCAACCCGATCAGTACCAGATGAGTAGTCCCCCTTGACCTGATGATGAACTCAATACTAGGAAACTATTCAAACATCCAATGTACCTGCTCGTCTGTCAGATTACTGAAGAAACGCACCCAACTTACAGCACCTGTCTGGGATAAACATTATTTTCTTTGGGTGATGGTTAGCTATGTAGTGATTCAACGTCCTTTGCAGAAGCTCTTGATGATACTCTCCTCTCCGAAAGTGTTCCAGCAGCCAGACTTGTAGTAACATATTGCTTCCCTCAAAGTGTCCAAATCCATGCTTGCACCGATCTAGAATGTGGTACATCTCAGCTAAGATCATAGGTATGATGGTATAAGTTTGTTTGTCAATTCCCTCCCACAAGGTCCTGACGACTATGTCTAAGTGAGTATGAATTATTCCTCTCTTCATTGGAAATATCAACAACCCTAAGATGCAGACGACGAACACATAAACTCGCTGGTGCATCCAACCCAAGGAAGTAATGGAGCGTTCATCATGATGAAGATGACACGAGTTGCTATGCCCATAACACTCGTAAAGGAATTCAAAAGGGATGTCTTCTTAAAACCCATTATTTCCAAAAAATCAGGGAGTACGATTCTCTAGCACCAGTAATCCCGGACTATCCCATGGAAACATGGTGAAGCCTCATATTTCTTCTAGGAGAGGAGTCATTTCTATATTGCCAAATCGGAAAATAACTCTTTTCTCATCCCAGAACATGGTAGCAGCCTAAATCAATTCTCTATTTGGTCGAACGTTTAGCAGGGATGGCAGGTCACCAAGTACTCTCTCATATGATTTTTTTCGCAAGGTGCAAGGTCTTTCCACCAGTCAAGTAGCAAGGTTGAGTTGTTTTGGACCATCATGAACCTGGGAATTTCATGCTTCATTTTCTGCAAACAAACAAAGTTATCCCTTTCCCCTCCCAGATTTGACTACTTGCGTAATAATGATCAACACGTTGGCACATTTTCTCCAAGTAATGCACATAATATGATAGTTTCCATTGGAATTTTAGAAATCACGTCTAACTTAGGACAAGGTTCATCTTAGCGGGTTGTTACGTTAATAACACTTCAGCTTGTACTAGGCTTAGCATGATGCATGTACAATTTAAATTGGAGTAAGGTTTCTAGAATGGTCTAGACTATTACTCCCAAGTGGACAACTTGACAGGAAAAGGCACGGGATTGTCGATTGCACCGTTGATTGACTAGTCTATCGCAAATAAGTATTTCTAATTTAAAATGGGTAATTTTCAAAAGAGCGTGCCGCTATGTTGATAATTGGCACGAGTGGAGGAGTATGCTTAATTCATAAATATAAAACGTTTTCAAGTATTTTCATGATAAAATACGTAAAAGCAGTAAATAAAATAGCAAAAGTAAACATGGAAAGAATAGAGAAGAAAGATAAAAGGAAGAAGTCAGTTTAGTTCATAAAAAATGTGCGGAACGTAATGAAGCAGGTAAGGAAGCAGGGATGGGAAAGGCATGATATAGTAGTTTTAGACAAGATGAAAAGAGATGAAGAGCAGTCATAGCAAACAAAGGAGAATAGGGGAAAGGATGTCATAACAAATTTAAACAAATAAAGGTGAATAGAGGAAGGGATGTGCATGTCATAGCAAATTTTAACAAATATAGGTGAATAGGGAAAGGGATATGCATGTCATAGCAAATTTAAACAGGTAAAGGTGAATAAATGATGTGCATGTAACAAATAAAGTAATCCACATAAGTCAAGTTCGTCATGGTAAGAGCCTAAGTGTAATCCTCAGCAAAGTCGCAATGTTGTCGCGCCCCCTTTTCTGTGAAAGAGGGTTTCGACGTGTGACGACTCTTTTAAATGGGTATTAAAATAGAAGAGTCGCCACCTAACGATTTTTAAGGTGTTTTAGGGCACCTATTTGCGAATAACTCTATTTGACTATTCAATGACACCAAAGATCGAGTAAGGGATCAGATTACTTCAGAGAGAATGTGTTAGGCACTCTTCGAGGTCCACAATTGTGGGTCCTGGCCGAACTTTAAACTATGTGGATTATGTAATTAGACTCGGTGATCAAATAAAGAGAGATTAGAAGTTGAAAAATCTTATTATAACATACGAGAATCGATACAAATCTTAGTATGACTACAAGGATACAACTACATTAGTCTATATTAAACAACTAAGTGTGGATATCAAGTACATAAAAAAGGAGGGGTCCTAAGTTTTTTAGCCTAAAGGATCACCTCGTGCACCATAAATAATACTTCGCAACTTCCTTTAGGTAGGAGTTGCTAATATTATTCAGGGGGCACAGACTATCATCTCCTACTACCTGATTACTATTTTGAAGTTGTTTACCTAAAAGCTATCTAATTCAATTCTAAGTCGTACCCTATGCGTGCGTTACCCATCCCATGCCTATGGTCCATGGCTTTGGACCTACTATTTGGGTGGTCCTATACCTTACTTAGGTTGCTCAAAATGATAAAACTAAGCGACATTCAAAATAGATAGGACTTCACGTAAAGACAATTAAAGTCCCAAGTTATCCTCCACACATAACAACAAAGGCACGCAAATAGATTTCAGGTTATGTAGTAGACAATTTCAGAATTAAGACGTATTATAGTCATTAGGTTCTATAGGCATGGCTTCTAGATAATTCTGATTTTCAGCGTTATACAGGCAGCATTGCAGCTTTAAGCTAACATATTTGTATATTGAAGTCGTTACAGGTCTTATAGATGTAATATCTACTTGTTCGTATGAAGGGGCAGTAAGACTATTTGAAAACTCAGAGTTTGCGACATTGATTTTATAAACATGTTGTCTAAGATGAGTAACCACATCCTATAGGCAGGATTTCTAACGGTTGAAAATTGAAACTGGTTTTATAACACTTTATCCCTATAGGGATGTTTTCTAGGCGGGTTACAATATCCCATAGATAGGATTTCTCATAATGAAGCAGTACAGAAAAGGCACGAAGTAGTTGATTAATTAAGATCTTATAGTCCTGGTGTCTAAATGGGCAGTACACTAAAATAATAGAAGCATTTGACCGATTTATTATTTAAATCCTATAAACATGGTATCTAGATTAGTAAGGCATGTATTATTACATCTTATAGGCATGTTGTCTAAGTGTGCGCAGTGGTAGACATGGAAATAGGTATAGAAAAAAAATGAAATAACATGTTTTGACAAGTTAAGTGAAGTGTCTGCACTCCTATAGGCATGCTTTATACACATGAAACTAAAGGCATGTAAGGAAAATAACAAATAGACCACATAGATCCTATATGCATGTTTTCTACCTATTCATGTGAGAATTAAAGTACCCTATCCCTCTTTTTACTGATTTCCCCATCTGTTTGTTCTAACAAATAATTAAAGACTCAACTAGAATAATTACAAGCACAAATAGAAAAATTACCTTCCCAATAGAACAATTACAGGCCCAACACAAATACAAAATAACCTAGTAATGCTTCTGGGCCTTCACCAGTCTCAATCTTCGTATAAACCAACAAGCCCAAATTTCAGTACTTAGGGATGATTAAAGCACGCTTGAATTCAGTGTTCAGGTCCAACAACACCATGGCCCAATAAACCAGGCCCAAACATGGCAACAATTGTCTCGATTACCCATTAACAAACAACAGGACAACTAGTCCGTCAGGTGACTTAGAGTCTGGGCAAGGATACATACACATGGATTCCGAGTAGCAAGATTTCTAAGTAACCACACTAAAGGTGATTTATAATAGGTGGAAGAACAAATGAGCACATACAAAGGGCTTTAGCAAACACATAGATTGAGTAGTAACGAACAGATTCAAAGTGATAGCACCGCAGAGATGGACTTTCAGAATAAGTAAAGTTTGACTACAAATCTGTCAAACAAGAGTTCTTATAGAAAGGGAATTAAACATGAGAGTTTAAGGTAGGCATGGTCATGAATTAGCTCTAAGAAGATTAGCAAGTAGCAAGTTATACATGAATTACTTAAATATCAATTTCCCTAAAAGGTTTTAGCACAAAAATCTAAAGCAGGGCTTGAAGATCAACTCATAACAGGAAACAAATGCAGAAATCAAGTTTAACATAAACACAATGAACCCAAGGAGGTCAGGGATCAAACAAGCTAACTACGCATAATGAACATATTCTAAAAATTTAGGACTTAAACAGATTTTGATGCTAGAGAACACTAGAATTGTAGAATAACATTAAGACGAATAGGATTGCATACAAAGGTAGCACAGTATCCAAATCATGCTGGCTCACAAAAGTTTCAATAATAATGGTATACAGAACGTGAACATAAGAAGAAAAGGGAAATAGGATTTCTAGAGTCAAGAGCACTAACCAGTTGCAAATTCAACAAGCAAAATGAGATAAAGGCTAGGTGTCAGAAATAACTCGAATATCACCAACAAAGAGAACTACCAAAAGACCCAAATTCTTGTGCGTCAGAGTTCACAAGAACCTCAATAGACCCCGAGCTTGCTCTAGGGAGGTTGTTAGAGAGGATTCTGACGGCCTTGAATTTCAGTCGCCCAAGAATAATAGATTCAGAATAGTATCAAGTGAGTGAGAGTATGAGAGAATAACAATGGTTCTTCAGTTATTAGAGTCTGTCCAAAGGGGAAATTAGGGAGGGGTTTATATAGTAATAAAAATTAACACATAAGTAAGGAAATATAGTCAATTGAATATAAACAAGGAAAAAAGAACATGCAAAAATCAATTTAGAATTGAATTAGGAGAAGAAACCAGGTATACCCTAGTTTGACTAGGATAAAAAATTGGCCGGAGATCTTGGTGAATCTGAACCTCATAGCCTTGCTATGAACGTATACGGACGAAATATCATCCAAATCTTAGAGAATAAAGCCGATCTACATCGATTCAAAACGGTTACTTGCCAAAAATGGACAAGTACTAAGTAACACCATATTTACACAAGTAATAGTGGTATAATCCGGAAAAGGTAAGTAAATCATGGTAAGAATCGGTTATGTTTGAGGTAGTCAAAAGATGGGAACATTGTGAACGAAAAATGGAGGGAGGATCGCTCCTGTTTGTAGAATTGTTACCTCCCGAATTACCTGCAAAACTCAAAACATGGTGCATGCGAAAATTTAAACATGATGCAAATTTCCTTCAGATCATGAAGGTTATCTTCGGAAGATGAGGATGATGTTGTCACGACCCAAAATCCCTAAGGTCGTGATGGCGCCGGACACAAGGTCAGGCAAGCCAAAACATTAACTAATCGAAATAACTTTCCGTTTAAAAACATTTATGAAAACACTTACTTTCTCTCCATTACATAATAACCAAATAAAAGTCTGTTAGTTAAAAACAATGGCTTAAAAGATTACACTTACGCAATTATATCCCAATACATATCCCAGAAATCGGTGTCACAAGTACACGAGCAATTTCTAAGAGCTTACACAATCATTACAAATCCTGTCCGAAATAAAATTGGACAAGGAAATTTTTAAAATAAAACTGAATACAGTACGAAGGAGACTCTGTCAGCTGTGGATCGCCTCCGGGTGATGCATCTCGCCTAAGTCTCTGAATCCTCCACATTGCTATGAAAGTACATGTGCAATAAAATGCACAGCAACTGCAGTATGAGTACAAAAATAATGTGTACTCAGTAAGTCGCCCGCCTAACCTCAAAGAGGTAGTGACGAGAGGTCAAATTAGACACTTACTAAGGGTCAATTTAGAATATTTACGTATGACACTAAACATGATTATCAAGGGCAATTCACTTAAGATCGGGAATAAAACATTTTCGACTCCGTTCACGTTTAACATTTTATATCTTCGTCATATTAATAACAATTAATCAACATGGTGATTTAATCAAATGACAATTTATCGATGGAAGGAACAACTTCTCCCAAAATCCTTTTAACAACTTCAAATCTCTGTCATTTCAATTGACAACTTTATATTTTCGGCCAGTGATAAGGCAAACTCATAGCAACTATGCAGTAAATAGCATGCGCAAGCAACGTCGAGGATCGTTCGGCCCGAACCAACATAAACATAAATTGTGCACTGCCGAGGGTCGAACGGCTCGAACCATAGATGCATCTAGCTGCCCCGCTCGCGAATCAATCATGCGACGCGGTTAAAAATAATAAGGTCAACCTGCTCGCGAATCATACATGCGACTCAGGTTCTCATAAGAATACATACACAAATACAGGGTCTTCCTTCTCGCGAATCACTCATGTGACTCAAGCACCCAAAGTTACACATATCCACATAATAAATTCGTATTTTTATCAAGAAAACCGTTTCTCTCAGGAAATGGTAAAGTCTTTATTAAAAGAAACATAAAATATAGGTTCTGAAATCTTTGTTTTTGAAACTCATTTGTCTAGTTTAGTAATACTCCATGACACAACTCAGTCCAGGCACATATATATATTCACAGCGGAAACAATTCTCTTTTTAGAAGGTTAACACTATGAACTCTAGTTTTCTTTTAAACACCCAATTACGTTTCGGTCATATCAGCAATTTAATAACACATGCAGGGTTACAGGTACACACATGAAGCATGCTAGTGGGTCCTAGGTTACCCGGACATGGTATAATAGTAGCTACGCACGGACTCCCGTCACCTCGTGCGTACGTAGCCCCCGAAGATAATAGCATATACTGAATTAATGCACCTAAGGGGACGATTCCCCCTCACAAAGTTAGAAAGGAGACATACCTTGCTCCGAAATTCCTTAACTGGCCTCCAAGCCCTTCCGATGACACCAAACGTCGCACAACGCTCCGAAACTATCCAAACAACGAAAAGCCAATGAAAATATACTCGAATATTTGCAGCAATTCCAAAACAAATACTTTCCAAACTCCGATCAGTGAAATGACTAAAATGCCCTCGGGCCCACGTGCCTAGAAATCCGAAATTTATCGAAGATATACCCTACCCATAGCGTTACTAACTCAAATATACAATTTACTCTAATATACATGCTCAATTCGTGGCTAAAATCCACCATAATTCTAGGTTTCTTCATATTTCCCAAGTTTTTCCCCAATTCTCACATCAAAACCATGTAATAATTTTTTATTAATCTTAGAAATGGGTAGAATCCTCTTACCTCTAAAGCTTGATGAATCCCTCTTAAAAAGCTCTCCAAATTCGTCCATAGCTTTTGAAAAATGAAAGAGAATTGCCAAAAATCCCGTTTTAAACGACACTGCCCAGATCCTTCCTCTCTGCGATCGCGGGAATGCCATCGCGATCACATAGGCCAAGCCCCAGCCTTCACCATAATCGCATTCCACCTCCTGCGATCGCGTAGGCCAACCAGCAGCCCTCCAAATTCCTTCTCCGCAATAGCAGCTCCCCGCATGCGATCGCACTAGCCTGCCCAGCCCTTCACCATGACCGCACACCAGCACCCGCGATCGCATAGGCCAAAATATTTGCCCCTCAATTTCTTCTTCGCGATCACACAACTAAGGCTGCGATCGCATAGGACACCAGCAACACCAGAAACCAGCAACAGTAAATCACTCCGAAATGACCCGAAACCACCCTGAAACACACCCGAGAACCCCGGGACCCCGTCCAAACACACGACTCAGTCCCATAACATCCCACGAACTTGCTCGAAGCTTCAAATCACCTCAAACAACGCCGAAACCACGAATTGCACTCAAATCCAATTCCTTAAGAACTTAGAATTTCAAACTTCTACATCCGATGTTGAAACCTATCAAATCACGTCCGATTGACCTCAAATTTTGCACACAAGTCATATTTAACATTACGGACCTGCTCCTACTTCCAGAATCACATTCCGACCTCGATACCAAAACTTCCACTTCCTACCGGATTTCCCAAAAACCTTCAAATTTCTATCTTTAGCCAAATGACTCCAAAATGACTTGTGGACATCCAAATTCACTTCTGATCACGCTCCCAATTCCAGAATCACCATACGGAGCTATTCACAGACTCGGAATCCCAAACGGACATCAACCTCACTGATACGCACTTCAACCCCAAATTCATGAAATCCTTATAGAATGTTAACTTCCATAATATACACCGAAACGCTCCCGGGTTATCCAAAACCCGATCCGGACATACACCCAAGTCCGAAATCATCATACAGACCTGCTGGAACCTTCAAATCCTAATTCAGAGATCGTTTACTCAAAATTCCAATCTTAATTGATTTCTCCAACTTAAGGCTTCTGAATTGAGAATTTTCTTCCCAAATAAATTCTAAACTTCCTGGAATTCAACTTCGACCACGCCCACGGGTCATAATACCTGAAACAGAGCTGCTCACGACTTCAACCCACTGAACGACACGCTAGAAATCAAAACAATCGGTCGGGTCGTTACATTCTCCCCCACTTAAACCGACGTTCGTCCTCGAACGTGCTAAGAACTGCTCTGGAGTTACCTGAAACCACTGTTTAGCATCTCGAGCACCTGCCCGTGCTACCATAACCCGGTCGAGCACGATAGCTTGATCAAATCTGGAGATTTCTTCTTTATCCATATAATAAGCTCAGAATTCATCCAAACACCTGGAATTTCTCTAGTCAGACCTAGTTTCAATATATATAAGCATTGCATTAACTAGCACACGATACACCAAATCATAACTGCAGACTCTTGCTGAATCGGCACCATGCACCGCATAACCCATCGTCTGACCATAGCGACACTCCCGGAACCTTATTAGCCAAGGCCCATGAATCTGATGCTTCTGATGCACCTCATACCATTTATACAGACCTCCTGCTATAATGCTGGCGATACAACCACAACGGAGGGAATATGAAGAAATTCACACTCAACTGCAGAGTTAACAAAAACTTGAATACCTCGTCTTGACTAGAATCGTCACTTTCATTATGAACCTGAATGATGGTATTTGTTCTTTAATATACACTGCACATAACATCATCACACTGATCCCTGATCCGATAATCTCGCCCCACCCAGTATGAACTGATCAGACAGAAAATCACCCCAAACATGGCCAATAGCCTCACAATATACCACAACGCGCCAATAGGCCATAACTCGAACATGGTAATAAGAAATGACTCAGGAGGGAACTATTCAGCTCACGCAACTAATATGAATCCTTACCAGAAAATAGGAATTAAAACATAAGAAAATAAATATAGGAACCTTACTCATCATCACACTGTTGCGGCGTGCAACCCGATCCAAATAACATACCTGTGGCGGCGTGCCACCCGATCCCAATAACATACCCGTGGCGGCGTGCCACCCGATCCCAAATAACATCACCGTGGCGGTCTGCCACCCGATCCAAATAACATAAAACTCACGTAAGGAAATATATATATACGGTGTTGATTGGCTCACTATTACAATTACTGAATATCGATCACAAGCACGTTAAGTGCATAATACCATCCTGAGAGACTGATACAGCCGTAGGTTACATAACTCAAGTACAACTGAGGTGCGATATATATATACACATACTCTGGATCTCAAGAGATGTCCTGCTCACATAACATCCCCGCTAGGCGGGACCTCAACACATAGAAATTATCAAGCCGTTTCACAACTCACACGGCACAATCACAATAACACATGAATTTTGACGAAGACGGAACAACACCAGTTGTTCTAATACCTTTCCATGAGAAATGCTCTACTGAAAGGAACATGCCTAGCTCACACGGAGCTCATAATCATATATAAATCCATCCACAAACATCGAGCCACCTCGCTCACACCAAACTTAGCTATTAGCTTTTACCTGGGTCCACATAATACACGAGAACAACCATCATCACCGGGACTAACACCCCCTAATCCATAACCAACTGAACCGAACGCCTTCCAGGCGTAAATTCTCAATTTAAGCAACATTGCACTTCTTTATACTCAGTCCAAAATTTGAATCCGTCAAGTGACTACATGTCACACTTTATACAATCTTTTCGCGGTCATGCTTCCACGACCTCCCACACAAGGCAACAAGTTTGCACCTCCATAACACTGACCACACTAAAGCCGCAAGACACATCAAGAACCCATGACCAGGGTACAAAGATTCTTTCACCGAATATCAAATCTCAGGTGATACTGAAGATAACACCAGCTTACACTGAACTTTCAAATCACTTGGCCTTACTCTCCCGAGCTCATGACATCCTTACAAACATCGGACCTAAATCTCGATTCCAGTTACATACTGCTTCCCGCACTTAACATACCAACAAGAGGTAGCGCAAGAATTCTATCATAGCTTTCGCACCACCAATAGGGTGAACACTTCATCATATAGAACTTTTTACTTGACTCTATTCAAGAGTACCATCTCAACACACGAGTGAATTCCCGTTATCACCCAGATCATGCAAATCCTAAGTGGTAGTCTATACCACCATAACCCTTCCGGGATCTGCCTACACATGACAGGCCATAGCACTCGAATGATCCCACATAAAATCCGTTACGACGGCCTACAAGCTCCACACACATCGGCATAAACCACACGCATAACTAAATCACATCAAAGGAACCAATCACTGCTGCAGAGGTGACATTTCAACCATGGCTAATCAATCTATCTTCTTTTAATCATCATTAATTGCCTCAGGAACAATAACAACTTCCTTCAACCCATAGCAACTCAGCCCTCACTCATACCGAGTGACCTTTGTTCACGAGACCATGTTGCCCAAATCCCGCAACCCGTCTCATACTCTTCTGATAATCTTTTCTTCAATCTGGCGTCTATTTCTCTCGCTCCTCCAATATTATCTTGCATGCTGAAACATATCATAGAACATTCCAACCATCCTCGCTTTTCTCAAATATTACTCTGCAAAAGCTCGATTCTCGATCATACTGCTGCCTGAAATCCTAAATTGCCGCATTCCTAACCTTTGAACCCACCAAGACCGCTACTGAGAGTCACCCACTCTGGCTGGACCCGAATACAATCAACCCCAAGGCTCTCCTAGCACAGGAACACCTTCTTTTAATGAAACACGTGACTGAGTCACTATCCTTACAACTCGCCCATGCCTTAAGCATAAGTTTTGAATCTTCCAAGCCCAACCCTGGCCCGACAGGGCCAACTTTTGCACATATTCATCAAATCCCACGCACAATCACCATTTTACTCCCTTCCCTTAGCTGAAATGACTTGCCAACACGCCGATTATTCGCAACCCTATGAGAAGACAACCCTACAGCCCTACTGCAGATGGTGGGACTCCCCCACTTAGCCCGAAGCCACTCCTTGCACCACTCTAGACCCTGATAGAACCATTCTCTGATAACATGATCCCTGCCAACCGCATTCTTCATCACTTACTCTCGATACTCTGACCCCACGCAACCGAAGAAACCATAGCACCGCCGAACCTAACACATTCCATCTGATCAATGACGACGATTACACATCATAGGTGCATACCCCACCTCACCTGAAGACACCCAGTCTTACTACTTTATCAATCCCAACCGAGCCATTCATACTCCAAATGCCTTCCCTTTGCCGGAACAAAAGCACTGAAATCTCGAAATCATACTCTGAGAAGACCTCCGTTCAAACCATCCATCTTCCCAAACACACGGGCAAACGTTCTATCATCATATCGACACCGCGCGATAATCAATTGCAACCATCATCACTACCCGAGCACAACCTTAAGGCTCCTAGAGACACAACTACTGAGCTGAAATGACATATTACCCTTTCACAGGGCCATAATAACAACCATGACCATTTACACATGGAAGTATCTCGAATTAGATGCGTAGAACCATTTCTATTCCTCCAATCCTTGATCCATAGCAAGCGCTTCGCGACGTGTAAGATTGAGTAGGAAGGAACATAGGCATAAGCCTCAAAGGAATCAACTCACACGATGAAGAATCAAGAAGGGAAGTACTCCTAACAGCCTTGTAGCCTCTCGAAGATAAGTACAGACGTCTCCATACCGATCCGCAAGACTCTACTAGACTTGCTCATGACTCGTGAGACCTACGAGAACCTAGCGCTCTGATACCATGTTGTCACGACCCAAAATCCCTAAGTCGTGATGGCACCGGACACAAGGTCAGGCAAGCCAAAACATTAATAATCGAAATAAATTTTCGTTTAAAAACATTTATGAAAACACTTCCTTTCTCTCCATTACATAATAACCAAATAAAAGTCTGTTAATTAAAAATAATGGTTTAAAAGATTACACTTAAGCACATATATCCCAAAACATATCCCAGAACCCGGTGTCACAAGTACATGAGCAATTTCTAAGAACTTACACAATCATTACAAAGCATGTCCGAAATAAAACTGGACAAGGTAATTTTTAAAACAAAACTGAATACAATACGAAGGAGACTCTGTTAGCTGCGGATCGCCTCCGGGTGATGCAGCTCGCCTAAGTCTCCGAATCCTCCCCATTGCTATGAAAGTACCTGTGCAATAAAATGCACAGCAAGTACAGTATAAGTACAAAAACAACGTGTACTCAGTAAGTCGCCCGCCTAACCTCAGAGAGGTAGTGACGAGAGGTCAGATTAGACACTTACTAAGGGTCAATTTAGAATATTTATGTATGACACTAAGCATGATTATCAAGGGCAATTCACTTGAGATCAGGAATAAAACATTTTCGACTCCGTTCACGTTTTAACATTTTATATCTTCGTCATATTAATAACAATTAATCAACATGGTGATTTAATCAAATGACAATTTATCGATGGAAGGAACAACTTCTCCCAAAATCTTTTTAACAACTTCAAATCTCTGTCATTTCAATTGACAACTTTATATTTTCGGCCAGTGATAAGGCAAACTCATAGCAACTATGCAGTAAATAGCATGCGCAAGCAATGTCGAGGGTCGTTTGGCCCGAACCAACATAAACATAAACTGTGCACTGCCGAGGGTCGAACAGCTCGAACCATAGATGCATATATCTGCCCCGCTCGCGAATCAATCATGCGATGCGGTTAAAAATAATAAGGCCAACTTGCTCGCGAATCATACATGCAACTCAGGTTCTCATAAGAATACATACACAAATACAGGGTCTTCCTTCTCGCGAATCACTCATGCGACTCAGGCACCCAAAGTTACACATATCCACATAATAAATTCGTATATTTATCAAGAAAACCGTTTCTCTCAGGAAAATGGTAAAGTCTTTATTAAAAGAAACATGAAATATAGGTTCTAAAATATTTGCTTTTGAAACTCATTTGTCCAGTTTAGTAATACTCCATGACACAACCGAGTCCAGGTACGCATATATTCACAGTGGAAACAATTCTCTTTTTAGAAGGTTAACACTATGAGCTCTAGTTTTCTTTTAAACACCCAATTATATTTCGGTCATATCACCAATTTAATAACACATGCAGGGTTACAAGTACACACATGAAGCATGCTAATGGGTCCTAGGCTACCCGTACATGGCATATTAGTAGGTACACACGGACTCCCATCACCTCGTGAGTACGTAGCCCCCGAAGATAATAGCATATACTGAATTAATGCATCTAGGGGGACGATTCCCCCTCACAAAGTTAGAAAGGAGACTTACCTTGCTCCGAAATTCCTTAACTGGCCTCCAAGCCCTTTCGATGACCCCAAACGTCGCACAACGCTCCGAAACTATCCAAACAACGAAAAGCCAATGAAAATATACTCTAATATTTGCAGCAATTCCAAATCATATACTTTCCAAACTTCACTCAGTGAAATGACTAAAATGCCCTCGGGCCCACGTGCCCGGAAATCCAAAATTTCTCGAAGATATACCCTACCCATAGCGTTACTAACTCAAATATACAATTTACTCTAATATGCATGCTCAATTCGTGGTTAAAATCCACGATAATTCTAGGTTTCTTCAATATTTCCTAAATTTTTCCCCAATTCTCACATCAGAACCATGTAATAATTTTGTATTAGTCTTAGAAATGGGTAGAATCATCTTACCTCTGAAGTTTGATGAAATCCCTCTTAAAAAGCTCTCCAAATTCGTCCATATCTTTTGAAAAATGAAAGAGAATTGCCAAAAATCCCGTTTTAAACAACACTGCCCAGATCCTTCCTCTCCGCGATCGCGGGAATGCCATTGCGATCGCATAGGCCAAGCCCCAACCTTCTCTGCGATCGCGTAGGACAACCAGCAGCCCTTAAAATTCCTTCTCCGCGATCGCATCTCCCCGCATGCGATCGCACTATCCTGCCCAGCCCTTCACCATGATTGCACACCAGCACCCGCGATCGCATAGGCCAAAATCTACGCCCCTCAATTTCTTCTCCGCGATCGCATAATAAGGTTGCGATCGCATAGGACACCAGCAGCACCAGAAACCAGCAACAGCAAATCACTCTGAAATGACCCGAAACCACCCTGAAACACACCCGAGACCCGTGGGATCCCTTCCAAACACACGACTCAATCCCATAACATCCCACGAACTTGCTCGAAGCTTCAAATCACCTCAAACAGTTTCGAAACCACGAATCGCACTCAAATCCAATTCCTTAAGAACTTAGAATTGCAAACTTCTATATTCGATGCCGAAACCTATCAAATCACGTCCGATTGACCTCAAATTTTGCACACAAGTCATATTTAACATTACGGACCTGCTCCAACTTCCGGAATCGCATTCTAACCTCGATATCAAAACTTCCACTTCCGACCGGATTTCCCAAAAACCTTCAAATTTCTATCTTTAGCCAAATGACTCCAAAATGACCTGTGGACATCCAAATTCACTTCCGATCGCGCTCCCTATTCCAGAATCACCATACGGAGTTATTCCCAGACTCAGAATCCCAAACAGACATCAACCTCACTGATACGCACTTCAACCCCAAATTCATGAAATCCTTCTAAAATGTTAACTTCCATAATATACGTTGAAACGCTCCCAGGTTATCCAAAACCCGATCCGGACACCCAAGTACGAAATCATCATACGAACCTGCTATAACCTATAAATCCTGATTCGGAGATTGTTTACTCAAAATTCCAATCTTAATTTATTTCTCCAACTTAAGGCTTCTGAATTGAGAATTTTCTTCCCAAATAAATTCTAAACTTCCTGGAATTCAATTCCAACCATGCCCACGGGTCATAATACCTGAAATGGAGTTGCTCACGACTTCAACCCGCTGAACGACACACTAGAACTCAAAACGACCGGTCAGGTCATTATAGATGTCCTTAGACCATGACGTCCTGGGTCATGAAGGGTTTGGTAAGGGATTCACATGCCATAGAAAGGTGTCCTCGGGACATGACGATGGTGCCTCTGGACTATGACGCCTTTAAATAATGTTATGTGATTTCGGAAAATCCTCCGACCATGGCATGATGTCTTCAGGGTATAAGGATGAGGCTCTCAAACTATTACACCTTCGGACAATATGATGATGTTTCAGCCCATGAAATGTAAATATACAATGATAACGATCGTTTGATGGAAGAAGCAGGTAGTGCTAAGTCATATGCGAGAATGAGACAAGACAATGTTTAGTCTTGTATGAGATGAGGGAAGTGTTTAGGTCGATGCAAAGAGAGGAGGCAATGCTTAGTCTCATGCAAGGAAAGGCAATGCTTAGCCTCGTGCAAGGAATGGAGACAATGCTTAGTCTTATGCAAGGAAAGACACTGCTCAGCCTTATGCAATGATGAGGCCAGTGCTTAGCCTTATGCAAGGAATGGAGACAGTGCTTAGTCTCATGCAAAGAAAGGCAATGCTTAGCCTTATGCAATTATGGAAGCAGTGCTTAGCCTCATGCAAGGAATGGAGACAGTGCTTAGTCCCATGCAAAGAAATACAGTGTGGAGGAAGTGATTAGCCTCATGCAGAGAATGGAGGCGGTGTTGAACCTTATGCAATAATGGAGACAATGCTTAGCCTCATTCAAGGGATGGAGACAATGTTTAGTCTCATGCAAAGAAAGGCAGTGCTTAGCCTTAGACAATAATGGAGGCAATTCTTAGCCTCATGCAGTAATGGAGGAAATGCTTAGCCTCATGCAAGGTGAGGGCAGTGCTTAGCCCTATGAAAGGAATAGAGATAATGCTTAGTCTCATGCAATAGATGGCAGCGCTTAGACTCATGCAATGAGAAGGAAAATGCTTAGCCCTATGCAATAAAAGCAATGATTGAATGCGATGGTATAAAGCATTTCTTAGCTTGATGGATTTGCGCTTGGCAATTCCTGTTGTTGTGAAGATAGTGATCATGTTTTGTGTATATATTTTCGGACATTCCTATTACGTTTATTGTGCCTGCATACAAAGAAAAATCATAAATTTTGCGGGGGGGCGGTTGGTTCGTGCTCTCGATCTCCTTGCTTTGCCTTTCGCCTTGGCCTTGCTTGAGTTACCTGGGTAACGCCTGGCAAATTTCGAAAAACATGCATGTAGTTGACAAATTATTTTCAGAAATGTAGCTGTTTGAAATATGTGATGAAATACGAGACCAAATGATTTTGATGACTGGTGACTGTGACGCATTTTGAGACGTTGCAACCTGCTTGCTCCAGACTTTTGAGATCCTCCTCAAAATTCTGCCCCAGTTTAAATACATACTTCTAGCAACAGAGTCCTTGGCGGTTCCAAACGTGATGAGATCGGTCAAACTCGAGATCTTGCCCCAGTTTCTGATCATAGAGAAAATGAAGATTTTATTATGATGTGACCGAACCCACAGGGCTGCCTACGTATCCCTCTTAAATGGGAATTAGGTCAAGCGTAGTTCAATTACATCAAATAGAAAGTGCAAACACAATCTTAAACATAGTATCTCTTGACTGCGTCTGAATTGATAGTTTTTGGACAAAACCTCTCTGTCCAATTCTGCAATTGCTCCTTCTGTTAACACCCGATGAACCTTGTAAGGGCACTACCATTTGGGTGAGAATTTTCCCTTTGCTTCATCCTTGTATGGGAAGATTCGCTTCAACACCAATTACCTCGGTGTGAATTGCCTTTACCTAACCTTTTTCTTGAAAGCTCTTGCCATTTTGTTCTAGTAGTGTTGACCATGACATACCCTATTCATTATTTCCCATCAATAAGAGCTAGTTGTTCATACCAGCTTTGTACCCATTCTGCATCGCTGAGCTCAGCTTCTTGTATGCTTCTTAAAGAAGGAATTTCCACTTCGACGGGAATGACGGCTTCAGTACCATAAACCAGTAGATAGGGAGTTGCCCCAGTTGATGTACGAATTGTGGTACGATACCCAAGTAAACCAAATGGTAGCTTCTCGTGCCATTTCTTGTAATTGTCTACCATTTTCCTCAATATCTTCTTGATGTTCTTGTTAGCGGCTTCTATGACTCCATTCATTTGCGGTCAGTATGTTGTAGAGTTTTGGTGTTTGATCTTGAGCGTCTCACACATGACTTTCATCAAATCATTGTTGAGAGGCGGCATTGTCAGTAATGATTGACTCTGGTACCCCAAATTGACAAACAATACGGTCCCGAACAAACTCCGCTACAACCTTCTTAGTTATCGCTTTGTAAGATGCGCCTTCAACCCATTTCGTGAAGTAATCTATGGCCACCAGAATGAACCTATGTTGGTTTGAAGCAGCAAGTTCGATTGGTCTGATGACATCCATACCCTAAGCGGAGAAAGGCCAGGGTGAACTTGTTGCATTAAGTTCATTAGGTGGTACTCGTATCATGTCAGCATGTATCTGGCATTGATGACACTTTTGAACGTACTTGATATAGTATGTTTCCATAGTAATCTAGAAATACCCTGCTCTTAGTATCTTCTTGGCCAAAATGAAACCATTCATGTGGGGTCCGCAGGATCTGGAATGTATTTCTTCGATCAATATAGATGCCTCCTTGGCATCAACACATCACAGTAACCCCAAGTCAATAGTCCTTCTATACAGAATTCCTTCACTTTGAAGGAAATGGTTGGCTAATCTTTGAAGTGTGCGCTTCTGAGTGTGGGTAGCTCTCTCTGGGTATTCTCTTTTTTCCAATTACTTCTTGATGTCGTGGAACCACGGGTTTCCGTCAATCTCTTCTTCAACATGAGCACAATAAGCTGGTTGTTTATGAATTCCTATTGGGATTGGATCGATGAAATTCTTATATGGGTGTTGTATCATGGAATACAAAGTGGATAACTCGTCTGCAGACTCATTCTGAATCCTTGGAACATGTTTGAACCCTATCTTGGTGAACCTCTTGATCAACTCTTGTACACAATGCAAATATGGAAATATTTTGGTGTTCTTTGTAGCCCATTCCCCTAGAACCTGGTGCACCAAAAGATCTGAGTCTCTGATTACCAGCAGCTCTGGAATGTTCATATCAATAGTCAATCTGAGTCCCATGATGCAAGCCTCATACTCCATCATATTGTTGGTGCATGGAAACCTGAGTTTTGCGGATACCGGATAGTGTTGACCGGTTTCTAATACTAAGATAGATCTGATGCCTACTCCTTTGAAGTTTGTTGCTCCGTCGAAGAACATCCTCTAACCATCATATGCCTCGGTGATATCTTCTCCTACAAATGATACCTCCTCATGGGGAAAATATGCTTTCAATGGTTCGTATTCTCCGCCTACAGGATTTTTTGCCAAGTGTTCTGTCAATGCTTGCCCTTTGACTTCCTTCTGAGTTACATAGACGATGTCTAACTCACTCAGCAATATTTTCCACTTTTCTAACTTACCCGTATGCATGGGTTTCTGAAATATGTTTTTAGAGGATCCATCCTTGATATGAGATATGTAGTGTATGCAAAGAATAATGCCTCAATTTCTAAACTATCCATGTTAGAGCACACCAGGTGCGTTCCAGCAAAGAGTACCGGGCTTCATAAGGCATGAATTTCTTGATCAGATAATATATTGCATATTCCTTCCTTCCAGTATCAACATTTTGACACAGAACGCAACCGAAAGCCCCATCTAACATGGACAAATAAAGAAGCAGAGGTCTCCCCCGTTCTTGTGGGACAAGATCAGGAGGTTTGGATAAATACTCCTTGATTTTGTCGAAGGCCTTCTGGAATTCTTCAGTACATCTTGTTGCAGCATCTTTCCTAAGCATTCTGAAGATTGGCTCATATATCATGGTTGATTGTACTATGAAGCGGCTGATGTAATTGAAGCGCCCTAAAAAACTCATCACCTCTTTATTATTCTTTGGAAGTGGTAAGTCCTGGATAACCTTGACTATTGATGGGTCTAACTCAATACCTCGATGACTGATGATTAATCTTAAAAACTTTCCAGCAGGGACTCTGAAGGCACATTTTGTTGGGTTCAACTTAAAATTGTATTTTCGAAGCCGATCAAAAAATTTTGTCAAGTCTGATATGTGATCTGAACTCCTTTTAGATTTGATGATAACATCGTCCACGTAAACCTCTAATTCCTTGTGTATCATGTCGTGGAAAATGGTTGTCATGTCTCTCATGTAGGTGGCTCCGGCATTCTTCAAGCCAAACAGCATCATTTTGTAACAGTATATTTCCCATGGTGGGATGAAGGCTATCTTTTCAACATCCTCTTCATCCATCTAGATCTGATGGTATCCAGCGAAGCGATCCATAAAGGATTGGAGTTCATGCTTGGAGCAGTAATTAATTAATATGTGTATGTTGGGCAACAAGAAATCATCCTTTGGACTTGCTCTGTTCAAATCTGGGTAATCGACACATACTCTAACTTTCCCATCTTTCTTCGAAACTGACACAACGTTGGCCAACCAAGTCGGTTATTCGACCACTCGGAGAACCTTGGCTTTGATTTTCTTTGTGACCTCCTCTTTTATCTTCAAACTCATATCTGGATTGAACTTTCTGAGCTTCTGCTTCACCCCGGGCCCGCTCGCTCGGATTCCTATAATTCTCGAAGGGAACACTCACCCAAAGCCTAGGATCATTAATATACGATTTTTACTTGATTTCATGGCCAATTCACAGAAAATTCTCAAATGATCACAAGTTCTAGGTTACTACCCAATTTCTTGAGTTTTTGCACTAGTTTATGTAATTAATTGAACTAGAATCCATGCATGAAGCTAAGTTTTGAGTTGAGTTCACTTACCTTAGAAGACCTGGTTGTTAGACCTTAACAATGGAAGAAAATCGCCCAAGGAAGAAGAAGGAATTGAGAAAAAAGGGTTTAAAACCCGTATTTAAAACACACTGCCTGAACAGTGATCTCGCACCTGTGGCTCTGGGGACCGCACCTGCGATCTCGTACCTGCGAGAAAAATATCGCACCTGCAAAAATGGGCTAGGGAGACTAGGCTCGCACCTGCGGAGTGGAGACCGCACCTGCGGTCTCGCACCTGCGAGAAGGTTTCCGCACCTGCGATGATTGGCCAGGCCTTGGGTGATCGCACCTGCGATGCTGGGGACCGTAGGAGCGGTCCTGCACTTGCGATGCTGGGCAACTGCACCTGCGGTCACACCAGAGCAGGTGCACCAGCGGCCATGTTTGCTGGTTTATAGCCCCGTTAGGTGCCCGGAAGACACCTGGGCCCACCCGAGCCCTAGTCCAAATATACCAACGAGTACCAAATCATGATACGGACTCTCTCGAGCCTTCGGAACACCCAAAACAACGCTAAAACTCGGAATCACACCCCCAAACCTCAAGAACCAAACTTAGAAATTTTAAGTTTTCTAGACTTCGCTAACAACGTGCCATATTGACCTATATAACTCGGAATGATACCAAATTTCACAGATAACTCTCATCACGCCCTTCATAGGCGACACTCGGAGCAATACTCGCTCACTAACCATGAAAGCCACATCTCGAACCTTACGATCTGCATAACTCTTTTGCCTGCACTGAGCTGTATGAAGCCTATCCTGAATGATCCTGACCTTGTCCAAGGCCTCCTGAACCAAATCTTTACCCAACAACCGAGCCTCTCCCGGCTCAAACCACGCAACCGGAGACCGACACCGCCTACCATATAAAGCCTCATAAGGAGCCATCTGGATACTCGACTAGTAGCTGTTGTTGTAGGCAAACTCTGCTAAAGGCAAGAACTGATCCCATGATCCTCCAAAGTCAATAACACAAGCTCAGAGCATATCTGAATAGTCTGCTCGGACTGTCCATCTGTCTGAGGATGAAATGATGTGCTCAACTCCACCTGGGTGCCTAACTCTCGCTGAACTGCCCTCCAGAAATGCGAGGTAAACTGCGCGCCCCGGTCCGAAATGATAGATACCAGCACACCATGAAGGCGAACAATCTCCCGGATATAGATCTCAGCTAACCTCTCGGATGAAGAGGAGACTGCCACAGGAATGAAATGCGCTGACTTGGTCAGCCTATCAACAATGACCCAAACTGCACCGAACTTCTTCCGGGTCAACGGAAGTCCAGTAACAAAGTCCATAGTGATCCTCTCCCACTTCCACTAGGGAAGCTCAATCCTCTGAAATAAGCTACCAGTCCTCTGATGCTCATACTTAACCTGTTGACAATTCAAACACCGCGCCACATATGCCACAATATTCTTCTTCATTCTACGCCACCAATAATGCTGCCGCAAATCCTGATACATCTTCGCGCACCCGGATGAATAGAGTACCAGGAACTATGGGCCTCCTCTAAAATCAACTTGGAAATCCCATCAACATTGGGCACACAAACTCGCCCCTGCAATCTCAAAACACCATCATCATCTAAGGTCACTTGCTTGGCGCCTCCGTGCTGCACCGTGTCTCTAAGGACACACAAATGAGGATCATCAAATTGCCGATCATGAATACGCACCAATAATGAAGAAAGAGAGACCGTACAAGCCAACACCCGACTAGGCTCAGAAATAGCCAACCTAACAAATTGATTGGACAAAGCCTGAACATCCAAAGCAAGCGGCCTCTGGATGATCTGAATAAAAGCAAGACTGCCTATACTAGCTGACTTCCTACTCAAAGCATCGGCCACCACATTGGCCTTCCCCGGGTGATATAAGATGGTAATATCATAATCCTTCAACAACTCCAACCATCTTCTCTGCCTCAAATTTAACTCCTTCTGCTTGAACAAGTACTGAAGACTCTTATGATCCGTGAACACCTCACACGCCACGCCATACAGATAGTGCCTCCAAATCTTCAATGCATGGACAATGGCTGCCAACTCCAAATCATGCACTGGATAGTTCTTCTCATGAATCTTCAACTGCCTCGAAGCATAAGCAATGACCTTGCCATCCTGCATCAACACTGCACAAAGCCCAATACAGGAAGCATCGCAATAGATTGTATAAGGCCCTGAACCTGTGGGCAAAACCAATACCGGTGTGGTAGTCAGAGCTATCTTGAGCCTCTGAAAGCTCGCCTCACACTCGTCCGACCATCTAAACTGGGCACCCTTCTGGCTCAACCTGGTCATCGGGGCTGCAATAGATGAGAACCCCTCCATGAATCGACGATAATAGCCTGCCAATCCCAAGAAACTCCGAATCTCTGTAGTTGATGCTGGTCTAGGCCAGTTCTTGACTGCCTCAATCTTCTTCGAGTCAACCTGAATACCCTCTGATGATACGACATGACCCAAGGAATGCAACTAAACTCAACCAGAACTCACACTTCAAAAATTTTGCATATAGTTGACTGTCCTTCAAAGTCTGAAGAACCACTCTGAGATGCTGCGTGTGCTCCTCCTGATTGCGGGAGTATATCAATATATCATCAATGAAGACTATCATGAACGAGTCCAAATAAGGCCTGAACACTTGGTTCATCAAGTCCATGAAAGTTGTTGGGGCATTTGTCAACCCAAACGACATGACCAAAAACTCGAAATGCCCGTACCGAGTGCGGAAAGCTGTCTTAGGGACATCAGATGCCCTAATCCTCAACTGATGGTAGCCAGATCTCAAGTCTATCTTTGAAAATACCTTGGCACCCTGAAGCTGATCGAACAAATCATCAATTCTCGGCAGTGGATACTTATTCTTGATTGTAACCTTGTTCAACTGTCGGTAATCAATGCACATCCTCATCGAACCATCCTTTTTCTTCACAAACAATACTGGAGCACCCCAAGGAGAAACGTTGGGCCTAATGATACCCTTCCCAAGCAAATCCTGCAATTGTTCCTTCAACTCTTTCAACTCTGGCGGGGTCATGCGATACGACGGAGTAGAAATGGGCTGGGTGCCCGGAGCCAGATCAATGTAGAAATCAATGTACCTGTCGGGGATGCCATTGACCTAGGCGTCTCCTGTAAGGCTTCACATGAACAGTTTCATGCGAATTTGTTCATTCTTGCCCACTCCTACAAGTTTATCACAATACATTCTCATATGTACTTTTGGGTCACCAGTTCCATCGAACATTTCGAGCTTGGTGTCCTCATAGTTTATACCTTCAACGCATTTACCACCTTTAACACTTTGAACTCTACCAGTGAGCTTCTTATTTCCTACGCCATGTTTTTAATGAGCAGGTCCTTCTCAGTCGATCCGGGTATGTATAGGGTTTGCTGCGGGGTGAGGGGTAAATTTTCCATATATATCGGATTGCTTTGATGGATTCCTGGAACTTGGGTGTAAGGGTGGTCATTGGTCGAGTTTTGGTGATCGGGAGTAGGTTGTGGTGCATTCTGGGGAGAGTGATAAGTAGTGCTTTATGGGTATTGAGTTGGATGATGGTGGTGTTGTTGAGGATTCGATACTGGCAGCGGGTTAAGGTTCTGGGGAGGTGCGGGAGGATTTGGTGGTGGGTTTCGATTTTGTGTGTTTTGCGGTGGTGTTTGGTTCTGGGTAATCGGGTTTTGCTGGTTAATGTCAGGGACATTGAGAGTAAGGGAGAGGTTTTCCAAATTTTGGACCTGCTCAAGCTCGCCTTGTAGTTCCATGATTTTCTTCTCCAGACGTAATACCAACTCATTTTGTGCCGGAGTACTTCGGCCATATGAGATTTTAACGTTTTCCGCCATAGTAACGGTTTATTTCCTAATACCACTCAAGTTATCCATTTTACCTTTTCCTTTGCCCTTGCCTTTGGGATCGCTTGGTGGAGGGAGATGAGGGACCTTTGGATCCGGTGTGGTATGTTGATGATGCCAGTATGCACGAACCAACCTTTGGGAATGGGAATAATCAAAAAGAAAAGAAAAAGCAAAAGGTAATCAAGTTAGTAAGGTGAAATAAAAGAGTGTTTGCAATATTAAAACATGTTTCACAAAGTCATGCAATAATTCGTGTCCTAATTTGGGGACCTCATTGGGTATGAGGTAGGCCTATGCGACACGTAGACTTAGAGAAAACTGATGCCAACATTTGCGTCTTTTCATTAATGCAAAAAATGAGTCAAATCCTTACTAAATCAAAAATACTAATAAAATTACTAATGGCATTTAGACTTATTACAATCGAAATCTTAAGCTAAGCTACAAAGAAGTAAAGAACGTCATTTCCTAGTCTACTTGGTCCCTGAAGGACCTTCTCCATGCTTGGATCTTTTGAACCCATCAATCAGGTTCCCTAGATCACGCATATCCAACAATAAGTAAGGTTTTTCTATATTTCCTCCTTCATTTCCATCCATGCCTTGACAATCAAAGAGTCTCTTTCTCATCTTCCCCTCGAGCTCCATCAATCCTTGTTCCAAGTATTCCAATCTTTTTGTTGACTTAGTGGAAATCTCCTTCCATTCTTTTATCGCCTCCTTGTTCACTTTGTGTTGTTCCAGATGTTTAGCTTCAAATTCGAACACCCTTTCACGTAGCCACTTATACTTAACATGTGCCTCAGCCACCTCATCTATGATCCTATCCTTTAGATTGACTCATGTCTTGACGTCCTCTGCCACGTCGTCCTCCAACCATGATAGATAGTAGTACATATGACCTACATGATACCTATATGGCTCAATGGTAACTCTCTCCACAATGACCTTTTGATTCCACATATGTTGCGCCTCGAACTTAAACGGAATGACATCTCCTTTGAAATCTACCTTGTACTGAACCATGTTGGAAACCCGAGGTATGACCTATTTTCATCCCGCTTGCCTCATTACCCTTATGGGAGCATAAGGATAGATGCCTCGCAACCCGATCAATACCAAATAAGTTTTGATGAACCTTTTGGGTCATCTTATAAATTAAGACACTATTGTGAGCTCATTAGCCTTAAAAAGATTTAATTTTTATTTACCTCGATTTGCATGCGCAGTCCGGGCGCGAAACCGGAAAGCTTTTATGTGAAAATATATGAAATAATAAATTTTGAGAGTTATATTTGATTTTAGTTGACTTCGGTCAATATTTTGAGAAAATGGAGCTGGATTTGTATTCTGACGATCCCGGGAGGTCCGTAGTAAAATATGGGACTTGGACTATGCCCTGAACTAAATTCCGAGGTCCCTATCCTTAGAAATCAATTTTTGAAGAAAATTATTTTTGCTGGATTATTAAGGAAATAAAGAAATGAACTAATGTGTGTAATCGTTGGTATCGGGCCCGTATTTTAGTTTCGAAGCCCGGTACAGGTTTGTTATGGCATTTAACTCCTATGTGTGAAATTTGGTGAGAATCGGAATTTATTTGACGTGAGTCAGACGTCCGGTTGAGAAATTGTGAAATGGAAGTGTTCTTGAGAAAAATCATGAGTTTGAGGTTAAATTCATAGTTTTTGATGTTATTTTGATGATTTGATCATACAAGCAAGCCCGTGTGATGTTTTTAGACTTGCGTGCATGTTTGGTTTGGATCCTCGAGGGCTCGGGTGAGTTTTGGGTAGGCTACGAAGTGTTTAGACTTAGAAAAATCTCAGTTGTGCATCTGGTATCTGTCACCAGACCTCTGATCTCGCAATTGCGAGACCAGTCTTCGCAATTATGAAGTCTGCAGGCCTGGGAAATGCAATGATTTTTTCGCAAATGCGAAGAAGGCCTGGGAAGGCCAACCTCGCAAATGCGACGCACTGGCCGAAATTGCGAAGGCCTCCATATGTCGCAAATGCGACACTTTTGTCACAAATGCGAAGGCATCAGGATTTCCAAAGGGTTCAAAATTGCGAACCCCTGATCGCATTTGCGATAACCGCAACCTATTAAGTGAGATTTAGACGGGTTTTTCACCCATTTTTAAGTTCTCTCAAACCCTAAACCTCGATACGCGATTTTCCAAAGACCCAAACTTCTCCAAATCATTGGAAAGTGATCTCCAACTAATTCCTTTCCATCCTTAACAACTTTTTACAAGACTTTATCATAGAATCTAGAGTTTTCATGGTAAAAATTGGGATTTTTGGGTAGAACTTAGGAATTTTGAAATTTGGGAATTTAGACCTCGAATTGAGGTCGGATTCCAAAACTAATTGTATATCCGGGCTCGGGGGAGAATGGGTAAACGGGTTTTGGTCTGAACATCGAGTTTAGACCAAGCGGGCCTGGGGTCAATTTTTGTCTTTTGATAGGAAAACCATGATTTTTCATTAAAGTTAATGCCTTTAGAAATAATTAATGATATTGAACCAATTGTGATTAGATTCGAGCGGGTTAGAGGCAAATTATAAAGGAAAATTTGTGCTTGAGCAGTGACTTGCTTGTGGAATTGAGGTAAGTGTTTGGTTTAACCTTGACTTGAGGGAATAGGAATCCCCAACTTAAATGCTATGTGGAATTGCATGTGAGTGGTGTATAGGTAAGGTGACGAGTATCTATGCACCATCAACTTATCTATTGAACATGATCCCTTCCCCATTTCCAATTTATTTGATCCCTGGCTTAATTGCTTTCTGATCATTGAGGCTCCCATGTCTACTTGTTTTCGTCAGCTTGTTGTTAAGTATTGTTTCAAGTATTTTGGAAGTGTTGGTTGTTCCCTTGGATTCGTTGTGATACATAAAAGAGTGAGCTGGTTGACAGTGTTTTACTATATATTCCGGTTGGTTTCATGGTGAAATGATAATTGATGAAGTTTATGAATAGTATAGCTTTCTGTGTGCAATTGTTGAGACATAAATATTGTGAAGAGCAATTGACCTAAATTGTGAAATCTCTTTCTATAAATAAAGAGATGTGATTGTCTAGTGGGAGCGGGTTGCACGCCGCAACAAGGAGTGATAAGGGTGGACAGGTGGGATCGGGTTGCACACTGCAATAGGAGAAATAAGGGTGATATATATATAGGGACGAGCAATAAGGGTGGACAGGTGGGAGCGGGTTGCGCGCCGCAACAAGGAGCAATAAGGGAGGATATTCATGTTTTACTGATTTTTAAACATAAAGACTGGAATACTCACTGTTTTATTGTTCTCATTTCATATTCTGCACTTATGGTTATTTTAAAATGATTGGAAATTTTCATGAGTATTGTTTATAGCTGAGAACTGGAAGAGTTAACCGACTTGTTTTATTTACTTATTGCAAGTACTGTTTAATTTGCGTTATTTCCCTTCTTGATTTATTATACATTGTATCCAGATTATGTTATAAATGCCCTGTCGTAGCCTCGTCACTACTTCATCGAGGTTAGGCTCGGCACTTACCAGTACATGGGGTCGGTTGTACTGATATTGCACTCTGCACTTCTTGTGTAGATCCAGGTACCGGCCAGCGCTGATTCTTTAAGCAGTAGTTAAGCATTCACACAGAGACATGAGGTAGATCTGCTGGCGTCCGCAAATTCCTGGAGTCTTCCTCTTATTAATTAAATTGTTGTTTTAGTTCCTTTAAAAACATATATATTTCTTTTTAGCCAAATACTTGTAGTATTCTTAGTAGTTCGTGAATTGTGACACCAGACCCTGGGTAGTTCAATATTAGCATTAGTTTTGTGGTTTCATTTTCGTTACCTAATTATTATTGACATCATTGGTGGAATAGAAATAGATTCCGCACTCATTTTAAATTGTTTACTTATGTTTAAAGAGATTTGTAAAAGAAAACGGTTAGTAAAATTCCAACATTGGCTTGCCTAGCAAGTCTGGTGTTAGGCGCCATCATGATTCCAAGGTTGGGAATTTGGGTCGTGACATAAGTAGTCCCCCTTGACTGATGATGAACTCACTACTAGGAAACCATTCAAACATCCAATGTACCTGCTCGTCTGTCAGATTGCTGAAGAAATGCACCCAACTTACAGCATTTACAGGTTGTACAAACATGTCTGGGGTAAACATCATTTTCTTTGGGTGATGGTTAGCTATGTAGTCATTCAAAGGCCTTAGAAGCTCTTGCTAATACTCTCCTCTCTGAAAATGTTCCAGCAGCCAGACTTGTAGTAACAGATTACAACCTGCAAAGTGTCCAAATCCCTGCTTGCACCGATCTAGAGCGTGGTACATCTCAGCTAAGATCATAGGGATGATGGTATAAGTTTGTCCCTAGATGCCCTCCACCAAGGTCCTGACGACCATGGCTAAGTGAGTATGAATCCTTCCTCCCTTCATTGGAAATATCAACAACCCTAAGAAGCACACGATGAACACATAAACTCGGTGGTGCGTCCAACCCAAGGAAGTAATGGCAAGTTCATCATGATGAAGACGAAATGAGTTCCTATGCCCATAACGCTCGTAAATGAATTCAAAAAGGGTGTGTGATTTCTTTAGACAGAGCAGCTCGTCATTCTTCTTAAAACCCATCATTTTCAGAAAACCGCGGGGAGTGCGATTTTATGGTACCAGTAATCCCGGACTATCCCATGGAAACTTGGTGAAGCCTCCTATTTATTCTAGGAGAGAATTCATTTCTATATTACCAAATTGGAAAACAACTCTTTTCTCATCCCAGAACATGGTAGCGGCCTCAACCAATTCTTTATTTGGTCGAATGTGTAGAAGGGATGGCAGGTCACCAAGTACTATTCTCACATGATTTTTGTCGCAAGGTGCAAGGTCTTTCTACCAGAAAAGTAGCAAGGGTGGTATGTTTTGGACCATACTGAACCTCGGGATTTCATGCTTCATTTTCTGCAAACAAACAAAGTTAGCCCTTTCCCCTTGCAGATTTGACTACTTACGCAATAATGATCAACACATTGTCATATTTTGTCCAAGTAATGCACATAATATGATAGTGTCCATTAGGATTGTAGAAATACCGTCGGACTTTGGACAAGGTTCATCTTAAAGGGTTATTACGTTAATAACGCTTTAGCCCGTACTAGGTTTAGCATGATGCATGTACATTTTAAATTGGAGTAGGGTTTCTAGAATGGTCTAGACCGGTACTCCCAAGTGGACAACTTGAGAGGGAAAGGCACTGGACCGTCGACTGCACCTTTGATCGACTAGTCTACCGCAAATAAACCTTTCCGATTTAAAATGGGTAATTTTCAAAAGAGCGCGGACACTCATCAAGCGTCACTATGTTGATAATTGGCACTAGTGGAGCATGTTTTATGCATAAATAATAACACGTTGCCAAGTATTTACGTAAAAGCAGTAAAGAAAATAGCAAAAAGTAAACATGGAAAGAATAGAGAAGAAAGACAAAAGAAAGAAGTCAGTTTAGTTCATAAAAATGTGCGGGAACGTAATGAAGCAGGTAAGGAAGCAGGGATGGGAAAGGCATGGTATAGCAGTTTTAGACAAGATGAAAAGAGATGAAAAGCGGTCATAGCAAAAAAATAGAATTGGGGAAAGTATGTCATAGCGAATTTAAACAAATAAAGGTGAATATGGAAAATGATGTGCATGTCATAGAAAATTTTAACAAATAGAGGTGAATAGAGAAAGGGATGTGCATGTCATAGAAAATTTAAACAGGTAAAGGTGAATAAATGATGTGCATGTAACAAAGAAAGTAATACGCATAAGTCAAGTTCGTTATGGTAAGAGCCTGAATGTAATCCCCAGCAAAGTCGCCATGTTGTCGCGTCTCGTTTTCTGCGAAACCGAGGTTCGACGTGTGACAACTCTTTTAAATGGGTATTAAAAGAGAAAAGTCGCCACCTAAATATTTTTAAGGTGCGTTAGGGCACCTATCTGCAAATAAATCTGTTTGACTAGTCAACGCCACCAAAGATCGAGTAAGGGCTCAAATTATCTCGGAGAGAAGGTGTTAGGCACTCTTCGAGGTCCACAAATATGGGTCCCGGCCAAAATTTAAACTATGTGAATTATGTAATTAGGCTCGGTAATCAAATAAAGAGAGATTAGAAGTTGAAATATATTATTATAACACATGAGAATCGGTACAAATCTTAGTATGACTACAAGGATACTACTATATTAGTCTATATTAAATGACTAAGTGTGGACATCAAATACATAAAAGGGGGGGGGGGTCCTAAGTTTTTTGGCCTAAAGGATCATCCCATGCAACATAAATAAGTACTTCGCAACTTCCTTTAGGTAAGAGTTTCTCATATTATTCAGCGGGCACATACAATCATCTTCTGCTACCCGATTACTATGTTGAAGTTGTTTACCTAAAAGTGTTATAATTCAATTCTAAGTCGTACCCTATGCGTGCGATACCCGTCCCGTGCCTATGGTCGAGGAGGCTTTGGACCTACTATTTGGGTGGTTTTATACCTCACTTAGGTTGCTCAAAATGATAAAACTAAGCGACATTCAAAACAGATAGGACTTCATGTAAAGAAAATTAAAGGCCCAAGTTAGCCTCCACACATAAAAACAAAGGCACGCAAACAGAGTTCAGGTTATGTAGTAGACAATTTCAGAATTAAGACGTATTATAGTCATTAAGTCCTATAGGCATGGCTTCAAGATGATTCTGATTTCCAGCGTTGTACAGGCAGCATTGCAGCTTTAAGCTAACAGATTTGTATATTGAAGGCGTTACAAGTCCTATAGACATAATCTCTACTTGTTCGTATGAAGAGGCAGTAAGACTATTTGAAAACTCAAAGTTTACGAAATTGATTTTATAAACATGCTATCTAAGATGAGTAACCACATCCTATAGGCAGTATTTCTAACGGTTGACAATTGAAACTGGTTTTATAACACTTTATCCCTATTGACGTGTTTTCTAGGCGGGTGACAATATCCCATAGACAGGATTTATCATAATGAAGTAGTACAGAAAAGGCACGAAGTAGTTGATTAATTAAGATCTTGTAGTCATGATGTCTAAATGGGCAGTACACTAAAGTAATAAAAGCATTTTACCGATTGATTATTTAAATCATAGAAACATGGTATCTAGATTAGTAAGGCATGTATTATTACATCCTATAAGCATGTTGTCTAAGTGTGCATAGTAGTAGACATGGAAACATGTATAGCAAATAAATGAAATAACACGTTTTGACAAGTTAAGTGAAGTGTGTGCATGATTCCTATAGGCATGCTTTCTACACATGAAACTAAAGGCATGTAAGGCAAATAGCAAATACACCACATAGATCTTATAGGCATGTTTTCTACCCATTCATGTGGGAATTAAAATACCTTATCCCCGTTTTTACTGATTCCCCATCTGTTTTGTTCTAACAAATTATTACAGACCCAAAGAGAATAATAACAAGCACAAATAGAATAATTATGTGCCCAATAGACAAATTACATGCCCAAAACAAATACAAAATAACCCAGTGATGCGTCTAGGCCTTCACTAGCCTCAATCTTCGTATAAACCAACAAGCCCAAATTCTAGTACTTAGGGATGATTAAAGCACGGTTGAATTCAGTGTTCAGGTCCAACAACACCATGGCCCAAGAAACCAGGCCCAAACATGGAAACAATTGTCTCGGTTACCCATTAACAAACAACAGGAACATAGGAACATAAGTGCAACTAGTCATTCAGGTGACTTAGAGTCTGGGCAAGGATACATACACATGGATTCCTAGTAGCAAGATTTCTAAGTAACCAAACTAAAGGTGATTTCTAATAGGTGGAAGAACACATAGATTGAGTAGTAACGAACAGATTCAAAGTGATAGCACCGCAGAGATTTCAGAATAAGTAAAGTTTGACTACAAAATCTGTCAAACAAGAGTTCTTATAGAAAGGGAATTAAACATGAGAGTTTAAGGTAGGCATGGTCATGAATTAGCTCTAAGAAGATTAGCAAGTAGCAAGTTATACATGAATTACTTAAATATCAATATCCCTAAGAGGTTTTAGCACAAAAATCTAAAGCAGGTCTTGAAGATCAACTCATAACAGAAAACAAATGCAGAAATCAAGTTTAACATAAACACAATGAACCAAAGGAGGTCAGGGATCAAATAAGTTAACTACGCATAGTGAACATATTCTAAAAATTTAGGACTTAAACAGATTTTGATGCTAGAGAACACTAGAATTGTAGAATAACATTAAGACGAATAGGATTGCATAAAAAGGTAGCACAGTATCCAAATCATGTTGGCTCACAAAAGTTTCAATAATAATGGTATATAGAACGTGAACATAAGAAGAAAAGGGAAATAGGATTGCAAGCCAGTTGCAAATTCAACAAGCAAAATGAGAGAAAGACTAGGTGTCAGAAACAACTCGAATACCACCAACAAAGAGAACAACCGAAAGACCCAAATTCTAGTGCGTCAAAGTTCACAGGAGCCTCAATGGACCCCGAGCAGTGCTCGCACTAGGGAGGTCGTTAGAGAAGATTTCGACGACCTTGGCTTTCAGTCGGCCAAGAGTAATAGATTCAGAATAGTATCGAGTGAGTGAGAGTATGAGAGAATAACAGTGGTTCCTCAGTTATTAAAGTCCGTCCAAAGAAAAAATTAGGGAGGGGTTTATATAGTAATAAAAATCAACACATAAATAAGGAAATACAGTCAACCGAATATAAACAAGGAAGAAAGAACATACAAAAATCAATTTAGAATTGAATTAGGAGAAAAAACCAGGTAAACCCTAGTTTGACTAGGATCATAAATTGGCCGGAGATCTTGGTGATTCTGAACTTCATAACCTTGCTATGAACGTATACGGA
The DNA here is from genome assembly GCA_005239505.1 of Nicotiana paniculata. Lineage (NCBI taxonomy): Eukaryota > Viridiplantae > Streptophyta > Magnoliopsida > Solanales > Solanaceae > Nicotiana > Nicotiana paniculata. Next base: position 43,324 of record ML365359.1, read on the forward strand.
CGAAATATCGTCCAAATCTTAGAGAATAAAGTCGATCTCCTTTGATTCAAAACTGGTACTTGCCAAAAATGGACAAGTACTAAGTAACACCATATTTACACAAGTAATAGAGGTATAATCCGGAAAAGGAAAGTAAATCATGGTAAGAATCCATGGATGAGCTAGATTCAGAGAAGGTTTGGGGTGGCGGCTAGGGTTTGTGAGGTGAGGGGAGGTTTTGAGAGAGTATAGGCACAGCCGGTTGGAAAAATGGGTTAGGGTTTAGGGTTTAGGGTTGTGAGGTTATAGGGAGAGGTGAGGGAGTTATTATGGGTCGTTGACCATTTGAGATCAACGGCCAGGATCAAAAGAGGAAGTGGGGCGGGTTAATTGACGGGTACCGACCGGGTTGAAATAAAAGGGGTTGTTTGATTTGGGCCAGGGCAGCTGTTGGGCTAATGGTTTGAACCAAATTTGGTCCGAAAAAATTGGCCTGTTTTGGGCCAGCTCTTGAAACCCCTTTAAAAGTAATTAAAATAAATTACTAAAACGTCTAATAAATGGGAAACATAATATTTATGTTATAAAAATATTTGACAATGATAACTCGATATTATAAAAATATAAAATGTTACTTTGACATAAATAATATAATAAATGCAATTATTTGTAAAATATAGGCCATTGTAGCAAAATTATGTAAATAACTCAAAATTACAAATATAATTATATGAAATTAAATAAAAATATTTTAAAACATGTATATGGGTGTAAATAATAAATTTGGATGATTAAGTCGTCATAAAATAATTTGAAAGGGTAATTAGTAAATAATGAAGTAGTTTAAATGCAAAGAAATCATTTTTAAAGCTCTAAAAATTATGAAAAATTATAGAAAATACTTGTATAAATCTTGTAAATTAAGTAATGATGCAAAAATGTCATTTTGAAAGTATATATACTTATTTAAAAATATGACGATAAAATTGGGTATCAGCAGGGAGTGTTATATCTTTTAATGGATGTAGGTATGTCACGACCCCAAATTCCCACCTTAGGATGTCGTGATAGCACCTAATCTCTAAGATGCCCAACATGCATTGAGAAATAGCAGAAATAACAACTTAAACATCAACTTAAATTGTTAAACTGTCATAATAAAATTCAAACGGTACAGCTGTCAAATAACTCCCAAAACCTGGTGGAACCGAGTCATAAACTCTACAGAGAGTGCAGTAATAATATCGAGATATAATATTATTTGAACAGGAAATAAACAGTAATAACTAAAGTAGAAGGTGACTTCGAGGCATGCGAACGTCGGCATGTGTACCTTGAAGTCTCCTGGATAACTGGCCAACCACTGACGTCCGACACGAGCGGATGTACCTGGATCTGCACAAAAAAATGTGCACAAGCGTATGAGTACACCACAGCGGTAGCCAGTAAGTATCAAGCCTAAACTCGATAGAGTAATGACGAGGTCAGGTCAAGATACCTACTAGGACAAGAAAACTGAACAGAATATAAGATAATCTAATAACGGAAGCAAGGAAATGCATGACAACAAGGCAATACAGCAATGTAGGCTAACAACAGAATTTAAGGCAATAAAAGAAACAAGGAATGGATACATGATTAAGAACGACAAGCAATCAAAAATAGGAAAAACACAAGTAAGACAATGAAGAATTAACAAAAATTGTTCAACCAACAAGCTTTTCTAAGACAGAAGGTGAAAATTTCTCTTTGATTCTCATATATAATCATGAAATAAAGTTAGAAATAAATTAAAACTACTTACCCAATGATTTTAGGTGAAAATACCATCTCCAAGTCGTCTCCTACATAGTTTAGGGTTCTAAAATGAGATAAAATCCTGAATCCTAGCCCTTTTGCTCAGTTGTCGATGTTGCAATTGCGACGAATGCTTCGCAAATGCAGAACTGACAGCCTATGTGCGAAGTCGCAAATGCGACATGGGGTTCGCAATTGCGAACCCTATTCCCATTGCAAATGCGACTAAAAATGTCGCAAATGAGATCCTGTCCAGACTAGCCTATCTTCGCAAATATGATACATGTGATATCTGAGTCCCCCCTGTCATATTTGCAATTGCGGTGTTGGTGCTCGCAAGTGTGATAACTGCAGCACCAGCACACCAGCAACCTGTATTTGAGTCCAAACCATTCTGAAGCATGCCTAAAACTTACCCGAGCCCTCGGGGCTCTAAACTAAACATCTACACAAGTCTAAAAACATTATACAAACTCGCTCGCGCGATTAAAACTCAAAAATAACATTTAGAATTACGAATCGGACATCAAAATGCATGAAGTCCAAGGAAGAGTTCAACAACCTCTAGAAATGCAACCAAGTGTCTGAATCCTACCAAAACAACTCCAAATTACACCAAACTTTGCGGGCAAGTTCCAAATAGCAAAACTAACCTATTCCAAGTCCCAAAATCAAATTCCGAACTCGATAGCCAAAAAGCCAACCTACGGTGAAACTTAGGGAAACTTCTAAACCTCAAATTGTCAATTTTCACCAAAGCAAGTCAAATCAGCCCAAAGACCTCCGAATTCAATTCTGGGAGGCATACGCCTAAGTCTAAAATCACGATACGAACCTATCGGAGTCATCAAAATATCATTCCGGGGTCGTTTCACAAAATCAAATCTTGGTCAACATTTCAACTTAGGCTTCTAAACCAAGAACTAAAGGGTATGAATCAACTCAAAACCTTCCCGGAACAAAACCAACCAACCTCGCAATTCGTAAAACCACAAATACACATGTATGAAGTATCAAAAGAAGAAACGCGGCTCAAATACACAAAACGGCTGGTCAGATCGTTACAAGGTAATACTAGTATTGGATGATATGGATTTTTGCTAGGCTCCTCCATGTCATTTTCATCTACTATAAAGAGCCTGCTATAGTTCCAGTGGGTAATTTGAGTCTAGGTTATTTATGTACCTAGGTATCCATTGTCATAGAAGCTTCATGTACATTGCGGGTATTTAAGTTTAGAACATTATAATTTTATTCATGAAAATTATGTATACTGTATTGAGAAGGTTTTTGGGCCATTGAGCCCAATGTATATGATTTAATTTCTTAAATTATTGTTATCATAAATTATATATTCTCCAAGTCTAAGCGTAAAGGAATGACTGATCCACCGGGTTACAAGTTTAAGGCACCTGTTGTGTCGCGCTCACTAAGGTTGAGGCATGATAATGAACATCCATTCACGATGTGCTTAAGGTAAATCAACGTATAGGTTGGTACATACAGTGGCGGAGGCAGGATCTTCGGGAAGGGGGTTCAAAAAAAAAAAAGTTAAAAAAAATTTGTAACTAGTGGGAATTGAAACTTATGACCTTAAAAAGGATTTGAACTCCTTTGACCACTAAGCTACACTTTTAGGCTGTGTCAAGGCGATTCAAAACTTAACCTATAGAGGTAAAAACATATTTTACCTTATATATGCAGTGTAATTTTTCGGCGAAAGGAGTTCGAATGAACCCCTTCCGCCCCTAAATCCGCCACCGGGTACATATAAGATACTATGGCGATCTTAGGTCTAAGGATCACTTGCACAACCTCCACATGAGTACTTCCTTATTGACAAGCGTTCATTAAGGTTTTCTAAAAAATGAGTCAATCCAGTTCTCTAATGAGCACCCATATTCTTTAATTTAGTGTCATATATACAAGTGGTTATGAGATCAACCATCCTCTCCAGGCATAGAATGTGCCAATCTAACTGGTTTACCAATACCCATTTTCGAAAAATCATAACGATATGTTTAAGATTAGGGCTTTCTAGGCATCGAGGTCTCATTGGTATGATTGTTATCATAACCCTCATCGTCTTCAAATTATATATAAACTAGACACAACACGATGATGAATATTGCCTTTGTTATAATCATACATATAATGAAAAGATTTGTTACAATAATATACCTATCACATCTCTATATGATTGGCTTGAGGGCATATTTCCAACACTAAGCATAATAAAAGCCTGCTACTAACTACTGTGTCTTTGTTGGTGAAAACTTGATATAGTGAAGTAAGAAACAGAATGTTGCATCTCAATTAAATGCAGAATTTGAATTCAAAGCTATGGCACAGTCCTCATGAGAGATTATGTGGAACATAATCTTTTGATTGAAACTAGAACGAAGCACCCTACACCAGCAAAACTTAGGAGCTATAATCAAGTTGCCCTTGTATATCATACAAGAACAATACATATTGAGATTGATTTTCATTTTATTGTAAGAAGATTCAAGAAAACATGATTTCACTTGTTATGTGAAGAAAAAAGAGCAACTAGCTGATATATTCACAAAGGCGTAGAATGGAGCTCAAGCTGATTACTTTTGTAACAAGCCGGTAATGATCAACATCTACGCTCCGTTTTGAGGGGAGAGTGTTACAAGAATGAGCTAGACCTACTTCTTAGTAATGTGCATAGGCCCGGTATATTTAGCAGATTTGTAAGAATCTTATGACTCTTTTCTTATTTGGACTCAATGGATATATGTATTTACATCTTGTATTTTTTTGCAATTACAAGAGAAATTCCTCCATCACCTTGGTACATTACACTGATGAATGAATTCCTATATGCTAATATGTCAAAAGAATCAATAAAATCTACTGCTAATATTCAAATGTTGGGACTTCATCAACAGTAGCAGAAAATGCCTTATATACGGTCCTATCGATGATGTTTCTATAGGGATCCTCCTCTCTCTTTTTAAGCAAGTAGTTCATACTATTTTGAACTTCAGCTTTTATCTGCAAATACAATTCTCTTGCCTTTTCTCTGTCTTTCAACATCTCCTGCCTTCCCTTTGTATGAACAGGTTTTCCAAACAAGTAGTAAAAGCGTCCAGGAACCTTTGGTAAAAGGCCTGGAACATATAATGTTTGGTTGGCGACCTCCCCCGTCATGTCAGCCCTGATATCAGGGTGTTCATCATGTAGCTTTGATGGTTTAAACATAAAGAAGCAAGCTTGGAGCAAACAATAAACATGACAATAGCGTATAAGCAACCATTAGTTACCTTAATCTTACGCCCATCCTGGCTGCCCGTTCATTATTATTTCTTATGCGATCACTCAGTATGGGAATTTTTGTCAGGTCATCATAGTCGAGGACCAACTGCAAATAAAAGAAGATGACATCAGAATAAAAAAAGCTGAGATGCACCAGACATCTGTACAGTTATGAAACAACCAGGGACTTATGTGATCCCTAAGGCATATTTACTTCTCTAACAAAGCAATTTCAATTTACACAAGGTCAACATCAAAACTTGGAAGAAGGGCGCTTAAAAGATTGCAACTTTTTTCTCATCAAACTGTCCAAAAAGCCGGGACTCCATATGCTTTTGTACATAAACCACACTCAATCAGTCGCATCTTGAGTACCCACTTCTTGTACTATTTGATTCAATTTCGGGTTGTTTTGAAGAAAACATCCACTTTTACTGAAAAGAAACTTCATATCGTTCTTTTTGTTTTACATTTGGATACCATGTACCAGTAAGTATTACATGAAAGTACTTTGAACTCATCAAAACTACTTTTTGCCTGTTCCATTTTATAAACTAAAACATAGAATACAGAGCCAACATTTCCATCACCTAGATATGAAGCAAACACACACTTCAACAAAGAATCCTTAGAAGGTTTCCCAAATATGCCTCATAGAGTGTCTCCCTCTGTGTGTGTGGGGATATATATATATAAAAATTGATCTTCTAAAATGGAAGTATCAATCAAATAATAATTGAAACATAAATAGGAGAAATTTAAAGGCAGTTGTGAAATAAAGAATGCCATTGCATAAAGAAGAAATTAAAATGGAAAATTTCTGTTTGAAAGTGTAATGAAGCATCAATCAACTAATAATTGAATCATAAATAGGATAAAATTTATATTGCGCGGACTCTCCAAAATGATGCCGCACCCGTGTCGAATCCTCCAAAATACACTATTTTTGGAGGATCCGATACGCACCCGGAAACATTTTCGGAGAGTCCCAGCAACATAGGATAAAATTAAAGATATCCAGTTATTTTCTAAGTATTGCATAACTGAAGTAAAGCATGCCATTGCATGAAGAATATATACAAATGCAAGAATCTGTATTCAGAGGGGTAAAAACACGAAACAGGAATAGCTATTTCCTCTCTTCCTTCTGTAGTTCTTAATTGAACAAGTTATTTGGTTAAGAGCAATGAGGATAATTATGGTTCGGAGATTCTACTTCTATACTTACATCCTTCATAATTTCATTGCCTTCAAGAAAGTTGGTTTTTCAGATAATGCTGAACTAGAAAAAGAAGCATATTGTATAATGCAATAACTGGTGAATACAACATTAATTCTTTCAGCAGAAGAAATTTTAGAGAACCAATCATCATTATTTCTTATATTCTTATTAAAGAAAGTAGCACGTAGGAATATCACTAACATACTTGTGCTATGTCATCTTCTCCTACAACTCCAAATGGCACGATTGTAGCACCAAATCGTGCAGCCATTCTGACGAATTCTGGTTGATCAGGCCAAATCACCTTATACTCTTCTCCCTGGCATAAACTGAACCATCAAATTGAGAAGTAACATCATAAAAAGTAGTAGCTGAGGTTCTATAGTTTCACAGACAACCAGAAGCAAACTGGAAGATTGCTGTCAATCTTTCTTCCTTTTCCCTAGTAACTATCCCTTAAAAATTAGCAACGAGGACTTAAAATTTGCAGCAAGACAACACCCACTACAAACCTTTACAAACAGCTATAGTCAGAAATGTTTTTGGAGCGACTTTCTTTCAGCAAAATTTAGTGTGTGATTCTTCTTAATTAGCTCTCCTTCAGTACTATATCCTGTTTTTTCCTCGCAACTACTTCAATGGAAAATATTTAAAGAAAAAGTTGACCTTCTCGACTCGGAGAAATCTTCAGAGCTAATGACTGAAAAAAAAACACCTGTTTGGCAATATCATATGAAATTTTGAAAACCATCGCCATATTACAGTTTTTCTAGTCAGAAAGAGGACTGCAACCATGTTATGCACGGATAACTGCCTTTTTACTAGGGGAGTCCTGATTTAAGAGCAGCTATGCACTCATGTTAGTTACCTAATGAAGCATTTTTTAAGTCGGACCAACTGCAGTACATCTATTAGCATACTGTTTGAACAGTCATGGTTGACATTATGTCAAAATTATCATGCGCAGCAGTCAGAAACATCTTTTGCATTTTGTACTTCTAATTTTCTTGATGTTGAAGACCTAAATAAGTATCAACAAAAAAAGACTGAAATAAGTAAATAAATTTTTTCATCCTCTACTAATGTACACAAATAGAAAATATTCTCTCCCTCTAATTACTTAATGCTATAGAAAATGTTAGATATACGATAAACATTTTGATCATAAAACACAAATTGAAAAAAGTGAACTGTTGATTCTGAACAAATATACGCGTTACCATTTAGCTATGCAGATGCACATACATGCATACATGCAGAAACACAGCTTTCCAGAACTGATTTCACCATTTATATTAATACCTCGTATTCTATACAGACAGATGCTATATGGAAATTCATATATGCTTAGCTGTGCACTAAATGCCCCTTTTAGGGGTTTACTGGCATCTAAGGTATCCCATACCCTGACCTTATACATCCTACTGTTACATATATAATTTCTCAGTATCAACTCCATCATTTCAACCGTACCAAAAAGTAGTTAGACTAGGAAAGCATTTAACCAAAATCTGGTCCTACTTTAGGCAGCTTAAGGGTTTAGGCATGAACAAAGAATTTGCAAGGCTTCACATTAAAAGTATAATAGAAGGTCAACTGAACTAAGAGCAGGATGAAAGCACACCTTACGATGTAAGGCCTCACGGGCACCACCAGGATACAGCAGCACATGCGATTTTGTTGAAAGCAACTTAAAGAAGTTGCTAGCTGAGACAGGCGATGCCCCGTATAGTCTCAGCAAATCTAAGAACGAGACTTCATTTGTCTGGTTCTCAGTCAGCTGCGAAAATAATGTTGGATGTGCTATACCACGAACTAAAATTTTTCTCTCCCTCAAAAATTCTTCAACAAGAGGGACAAGTTCTACACCCATAAGCATGTGATAACCCACCAATAACGTAGGACCTTCATCTGGGATCCCTGCTAGCCCTCTCACTATTTCCCCATCTTCCATTGTGGACAACATAACTGGACTAGTAAAGTTGAGATACCATCTGCAAATACACATTACTTAATATTAGCCTCAATCTGCAGAATATCAATGAGTATCTGCAAATACATTAAACATAATATTAGCCTCAATTTATGCATTTAAACCATAGGGTGATAGCTCTAGAAGTACTGACGGGACATAAGATTCATTTTTAGTGTTAAGAGAAAAGAAAGACAGATGCATCAGGTTATAAATATAGAATCAGTAAAATCTTAGGAGACCATCTAAATGAGATTCAGTTCAAGCTTCTGTCCTCACATTTAAGTAAAATAAAGGAGCATGAGATGCATTGACTGTCACAAATTAGAAGTTAGGATTTGTTCATAACAATAAGTAAAGAATCGTTTCCATTTGATTTCAAATAAGGGGCATGAGATGCAATATGACGACGACAGTGAAAAATTAGAAGTTAGGAATTGTTCATAAAGGGTCCTCGTTGAAACAAAGCCAAGAGTCCAACAGTTGTGTCTTATGCCAAGTGGATAAAGTATACGTGTTCAGCAACTATAGGTATGAATAGGAAGAGAATATTTTTTCTTAGAGAATGCTCAAGTTCTATCAGGCTACTTAAGGCCACTTGATATGATTACAACCACCAAATACATCCCTATTTATACTATTCAAAAAAACAATTCAAGAATCTTGCATAACTAACAAGATACATGTATCACAACTTCCTGAAAGACTTCTCGAAAAACTAATAGATAATATCGGAGAACTAAATAATACTCTTGAAAGAATATGAGACTCCTAGAAAACATAAAAGTCAAGGTCAAGGATAATATCCAAGATATGCATTAATTCTGTTAGAATAGTTATGTGAATATATATAATTAGTCCTAGTCCCTTATGTAATAGGAGGAAGTTATGTGTTATGTATACATATAAATAGGGCTCATTGTAACATAGAATATCAATCAATAATATTTCTTTCCCGTACTTCCTCACATGGTATCAGAGCAACCGTGAGAAATTTATCGCTATGCATAAATTCCAGCGACTCTGGGAAGAGAAAAAAAGTCAACCGGAAGCCCTTTTTCCGGCAAAAACAAGTATGTCCGCAAGAACCATACTATCCGTCAGTGTTGTGCAAAAACCAACACCGCGAGGAAGTAGATCAGAGCTCGGGGACCAACCCACTAAAAAAATCTCCGGCAGAAAAGGTTGCACGCGCCGCCGAAAGAAATTCTCCTGCGAAGTTACGACGCCCACGTGCCGGCGCGTGAGGCTGTTTCCGGTCAAATTCGGGGAAAACTTCTTCAGGACAGTGTCTTCTCCTCACAAATCCGAGCCTACCCATCCAATTTAAATCAAATTCCGACCACTTTTATGTTTTCCCGGCGTGAAAAGTGATTTTTCCGACATGAACAGTAATTTCCAGAAAATTTCTGCTTTTTCCGGTGCAATATGATAATGGCATTCATATCTGAAATCTTTAACTCACAATCCGTTGGATCAAATGAAATGAATCCAATCCAGATGGTTTCTTTACCGGATTATATTGAGTTCCTTCAGTACAAAGCATGTAAACAAACATCTTCAGGGATAGCTTCCGTTGTTCAAAGATAGTAACATGAGTCTTGGGTCATTGATTCAGGTGCATTTGATCATATTTCTGGTAACAAATCTTTGCACTAGTATTTCGTATTCTCAATCCCTTCAACAGTCACAATGGCCAATGGGTCTCAAACCATGCCAACTGCAATAGGTCAAGCAAGTCCACTTCCTTCCTTACCTTTAGACTCAGTTCTTTATGTTTCCGGTAGTCCTTTTAATCTCATAGCCGTTAGTCGCTTATCCAAATCACTTAAATCTGTTGTTTTATTTCTCGATGACCTTGTTTTTATACAGGAACGCAGTACGGGGCGGATCATTGGTACCAGCCGTAAATGAGATGAACTTTATTACTTTATCCTTGCAAAATCACATGGACTCACATCTTGTCTTCCTTCATGAAAACAAATCCATCCTTTACTTTTGAGTAATTTGCTTCTGCCTATATCTTCATTGCTCAAGGATGAGAAAGTAACATAATGCTTGAGGCGTGATATCTCTTGTGCAGTGGACAGGGGAGTGGAACCTGACTTGAGCATTGTGGTCCTATTAGGTCTGATTCATGAAAAACCTTCCTCTAAAATTTAACCTTAAGCTCTAATTTGATCGACCCTTGTCATATTACCTTTGTTTGGTGAGATGACCAACCATAGGTATTTCTCCAAAGACCTCCCGGATATCATTATGGGAGAAGTTGATCGTTGAAATGATAATTGATACAACAGAAATAGAGACGATCAATTCTTTTTCCAAATTAGAATCCTTAAAAGAAGTCTATGGGATCATATGGATGCTTGTCCCCAGTGTCGGCTCCATGGTGAAGCAAGACACTTGCTTCAGGCCCCCAAATTTGAGGGGTCCCATTTTTTAGTAATAATACATTTATATTCTTTAAAAACAATATTGAGTACTTTTAGTAGAAAGTAAATTTTTCCATATAAAGAAAAGATAATTTTGGTACATTTGTGAATAAACCATCAATATCAGAATGATTATTATGTAATGCAGGAATAATATATCCAAGTCACAATCTTTCTTTTTCATTCTCTGATAAGATTACATACTTTCTTTTCTATTTCTTTCGTACTTTTTTTCCTCCAAGAGTTTAAAAGTTCAACAATTTAAACGTTTTAGTGGTAACATTTGAGATCATAGATTGCGAGAATTTAAAAAAATATTGTTTTAACCTTGAATGTTCCTTAAAATATAGTAGTCACTCTAACATTGATGATTTAGACTTATTTTTCGAATTAAAATTATTAACAAAATAGTACAAGTAGAAAATAGTACTCTCATTGACATATTCAATCAAATAAAAACATTTGATTCTTTTCTGAATGCTTATATTTCTTATAAAATAATGTTAACAGTTCCTATGACAGTTGTCTTAACGGAAAGAAATTTTTTAATATTAAAATTGACAAAAATTTACGTAAAATCAATAATTCTCAAGAAAGATCAAATGAGTTGGCTATATTATCATTCGAAAAAGATTATTAGAACAAATCGATAACAAAAAATTTATTAATACTTGTACATCTCAAAAAACTAAAATAATGGAGTAGAAATTTTTTGGGAACAAGTTTTTTATTTTTTAAGTTTAAGGCCTCCAAATAAATTTTGGCTTTAGGCCATAAAAGTGCTTGAGCCGCCCCTGTTTGTCCCTATTTGATTCTTGTATTAGGAATCATGATAGGTGTACTAGTAATTGTTTGGTTAGAAAGAGAAATATCAAGAATTCAATTGAGTATGCTAGCCCTTTAGGAATTATTCAAGCTCTGTCAGATAGGACAAAACTAATTTTGAAAGAGAACCTCATTCCATCTAAAGGAGATACTTGTTTATTCAGTATTGGAACATCCATAGCAGTAATATCTATATTTCTAAGTTATTTAGTAATTCAGTTTGGTGAAGATAATGAGAATAAGAAATTAGATCAAAAAGGAAAAAATACTCCCTCTGTTTCAAATTGGATGAGTTACTTTCCTTTTTAGTTTGTTCCAAAATAAATGACACTTTTCTAAACATGAAAATAATTCAACTTTAAACTCTTCATTTTACCTATTTTACCCTTAATGAGATATTTTTATAACTACACAAATATCATGGCCCCACAAAGCTTTTTACCCCTTAACCTTTTAAGCCTACAAGTTTCAAAAGTCTTCTTTTTGTTCTTAAATTCCGTGCCGAGTCAAACTACCTCATCTAAATTGAAACGGAGGGAGTAATAAACAAGGAAGAATAAAAGGGGAAAAAAAGAAGAGAAAAGGGTAATTGTATACTCAAATATTTCCTGCAATCAAGTGCTGGTATGCGTCCATTCGTTACTAAGAGGATAATACTTAGTGCTATACTCAATTACCTATTGTTGTCGATCGCCTTCTTGAACTCTGAAATACTTGGAGGAAGAAAATCCATGACATAATCATGCCTCCTTGAATGACGATATTTGCCAGTACCTTTGATGATGGATAGTAGATTAATACCATCTTCCTGCATGATTAAATTAGATGTTAATGAAAGGTTACAGTTTTCCATAAGAAAATCGACCAAAACCTGTAAAGGTCTTATCTCTATATAACCCGCCTTTTATAAGGATCTCTGGAGAGTTATTTTAACAAGTTTTGTATGCTGATATAGTGATTGGAAAAAGATAGTTTCATCGACGCGTAGCAAGAATTATAGCCTGCTTTTTCCATCCACCAAAGTAATGCATCCAGATTATCCCTTATATTCAAAAGGATAAAGAGTGGCTTCCAACTTAGCTTATTTGTCACCATGTGAAGAAGGTGTGTTTTTCCTTTTAATAATTAAGAACAAATTATTGATCAAAGCAGCACTAAGATAGTGTTGTGAGATACAACTTACAAAAAGTTAGTTCCTATCTAGTCTAATCTGTGAGGTAACCAAGAAATAATAATGAACTGCTCATATAGTTAAGCTTTGCATTTAACACAAAATGCAACTGTTATATTTCAGCCTGTGGATTTTTTTTGATGAAGTAAATTGTATTAGAAAAGGCATCAAGAAGATGCAGAATTACAAAATGAATTTAATGCAAGCACCAGACAAATCTTACAAGGAGCTAACAGATCAAAAAAAATGTAAACAGCAAAAAGGCTAGCTCCAAACCACATCTATAGTAGTATCAGGGAGCTAACAAAATCTACAAATTTATCAAACACTGTTTACAGGGGAGTGAAAGTTCAAACTGAATAAACTAACTAGGCATCTAGCTTTCAAAGTGTGGGTTGGAGTTGAGATTCCATCAAAACATCTGTGATTCCTTTCATTCCATAAGCACCACAAAGTTACTGCTGGGACCATTCTCCAGATTCTTTTGATGGTTTTGTCAACTCCAAAAAAGCACCGGCTAACAAATGCCTCTCTGATTGAATTAGGCATGACACAATGCAGTCCAAAAATGGCTAAGAAGAAATTCCAAATAGCGACATCCTCAGAGTTTTGGTGACACATGTAGCATCTGTTGACTGGGACAACGCCTCTTCTGCTGAGATTTTCCTGTGTTAAGCATGCTTCATTAAGAGTTGTCCATGTGAAACGAGCTACTTTTAGCGGTTGCCTAATTCTCCATACATGTTTCCAAGGTCCTCTAGCATGCCATGTTGTGAGCACAAGTGGTTGTAACTATCTTTGACAGTAAACTTCCCTTCCCTAGATCTTCTCCATAGCATTTTATCAGTTTGATGCTCACTAGTACTGCAGCCACCCAGAACTTCTAAGAGTGTGAGAAGATCATTGATTTCCCAATCCTGTAAGTTTCTTCTGAATAAAGGAGTCCAGTGGTTGCCCTCCCTATATTGACCCACACTAGCCTTCCGATTGCTGGCTATCTGATATAACCCTGGATAAGAGTCCTTTAGAGTTGTGTTGCCAAGCCATCTGTCATTCCACAATCTGACATGTAGACCATTATGTAAAGCCCCGTTTCACCAAGAATCTGAGGTCTTATGGTGTCGAGGTAGGCTAATGTACGGACTTTTGGGGTTGAGCAATGCATTGAGGAGTTGGTGGAAAATTTTTGCAAAACATGGCGTTTCTGCGGTCCATTATGTGACCACAGAACTGTTCCGCAGACCGAAGAATCGTCGCGGAGTTGAACAAAAGAAGCTCAATTTTGAAGGTCATTTTGCGGTCCATTATGCGACCGCAAAACCGTTTCGCGGGCCGCACACCTGTTGCAGAATCAGCATGAGAAATTCCGAAGGGAGATTTCGCGGAGCATTATGCGGCCGCATAACTAATTTGCGGACCGCAGACTTGAACAGACCAGCCCAGTTTTGGAGGTCGATTTCGCGGTCCCTTTCGCGGACCACGACCTGTTTTGCGGTGCACTCTGCGATCGCAGAGTTGGATTAGGAGGGTCCATTTTATGTATTTTATAACCCGGCCTCATTTTGATTAAAGGCCATTGGGGTCGTTTTGAAGGCAAAAATCTGGCATTTTAGAGATAAGTGAGAGCTAGTTAGGCCTTATTTGTTTGCACTTATTGGAGGTCTGAATCTTAATCATTCAGATCTCAGACATTAAGTGCATTTGTTTTTAAAGTCTGAATCTTAATTGTTCATATCTTAATCATTAAGTGTGTTTTTTTTTTACTTCACAACCGCTTAATGGGTTTGAATAGGTCTGTAGGATTAAGATCTATAAGAGAGACTTAGTTTCATTAAGATGCTATCATCCAATTATTAACTGCCGCTACCGCCTACCATAATCAACTACCACCACACCACCACCACCACCATACTCAACCACCACCCACCATCCACATCACTCCTACCACCACCATTCTCAACCGCAATCAATACTCAGCCACCTCAACTACCACAACTAACCATCCCATCACCATCAACAACTACAGTCGGCACTGCCTATCATTATAACCTACCACCACCCACTACCACATTCCTCAATTACAACTACCACCATCACCCGCCATTATTAACTATCACCACCCACCACCACCATCCTTAATCATAATCGTCACCACTAGCTACTATGTTGAACCACCACCATCAACCAAAACTACCACCAACCACCGCCTCTAGTCGGCATTCACCCGTTAGCCATCACCACCAACAATTATCATATTTTAAAAATTATATATTTTATTGATAGAATATTAGATTAATTAGTATTTCATTTGAATTTTATGTTTATTAGTTTTCAAATAAAGATAAATTTTATATATTCAGATGTTAAAAATCAAACAGTCTTAATCATTCAGTATTTAGATCTTAATACACATCTTGATATTCAGATGTGTATTCAGATTCAAACGTCTTAATCTTAAAAAAACAAATGACGCCTTAGAGAGAGAAGGAAGCTCCATCACTCCAACACTCCACTCCTTGATCAAGCTTAGAGGTCTCCTTCTAAGAGGTAAGGTTCTACTCCCTAGCTCTCAATTTCGAAAGTGGACTGAATATGGGATGGGAAGTATGATTCTTGAGAGTGGGAGTTGGTCTTTGTGTATGCATGTACTAATAAAAGTGGTAGGGAAGTTGTTGAACTAATATCGGTGAACTATTCATTATGGGATGAAGGAATTTCACTATAGAAACCTTGTAGTCAAATTTGCACACTTAATGTTTGATGAAATGCCTAAGAGAGTTGAATCCTATGAGCTCCTTCCTAATAATGGTCCAAGTTGATCATGTTTCTATAGATTGACGTTGCCAAGGGTAGTGGAACATTGTAGTAACTCTAACAAAAGCTAAATCAAGATATGTTGGCTAAACTCCTCTTGTAGAATCGAATTCCATGAAATTCTTGCAAGCTTCATGCGTGGTTTGCCCAACCTCTTATTTCTAATGTTCCGAATTGTTCCCAATAAGTTGAGTTATCCCAAATGAGCATTGTGTCGAAAGTTATATATGCAAAATGTGTTCCAATTGTTCCTATCATATTATGCTCTCCTTCGGGAAAAAATTCAAGTATGATTGAGGTATCAAACGCTATGACCTAAATTCATGTTTCTATTGCAAATTTATTGTGCTCTACTTTGGAAAGAAAACTCGATGTGTTTAAGACTCGTTTTGCTCATATATATTTAAAGTCTTGATTTCAAAATGCTCTTTATGTTGATAACCTATGTTGATGATCCTCGAAGATGAAAGAATGAAAGTTTGAAATAACTGAAATGCGGTCATTGTGCCAAGAATAGTGATTTACGTGTATGGCCAAGAGTGCCAATGAAGTGATAGATACTGAAAAAGGCTATGAAATGAATTGTAACTTTCTATATATGATAAATGTGTTTGGGAGGATGGTTAGGTTACCGAGGAAGGGTGGGTTGAAATAACCTAAACGGCTAAACCCGAAACTACACGTGCTGGTATAGGATTGATAAATTCTCGTGTTGATGTGTTGAGATTATTCCCTTAGTTGGGATGAGGTGATAACTAGCAAAGACCATGTTGACCCACACGGCATTGTGGTGAGACGGCGACACCATGCCGCGCACATGGTGTGGTGTTGTGTTTCTACGTCCACCCGCACACACTAGGGTGAGACAGCTTAGCCGATCGGGCGGAGATTGGTCCTCATGCCATAAGCATGTTGGTGTACCGGTACCGAAGATCTCCCAACTCTAAACATTATTATTTACTTGTGGATTTACCTTGCTCTTAACTTGGTATTTTAATGTTACTTGAGTTTCTTATTGATTCCATGTTTCTCTCTTTTATGTTGGTTCACTATTTCATGAGAGGCTATTTAGCTTTACATACTAATACTATTCTATATGTACTAACGTGTCTTTTGCCAGGGACGCTGCATCTTTAATGGATGCAGGTGGTTCTTCAGCAAGCAGTTTTGATTCTCATTAGCAGCTTGCCCTCTACTCAGCGGATTTTGGTGAGCCATATTCTATTTCGGGGCCTTATGTCATTTGATATTGTATATTGTGTTTTGAGGTATAGTCGGGGCCTTGTCGCTGGCACATTCATATTACTCTTTGTTTCATTTAGAGGTTTCATAGAGATTGTGTGGGTTGTATTTTGATTGGGGTAGCAGACTAAAAATGTTGAAGTATCAAACATGTTTCCACTTTTAACCGTAAACTTGTAATATTTTGGAAATCAGAAATGAAGTTTCTAAAAGTAATGAAATTGGTGTTGTACATGTTATTCCCTCGTTTGCCTAACTCTTGACAATTATCTTCACATTATTCATGGGTAAGGTTGGGTGGAAGGCATCAAGTAGGCTTGCTTGACTGGGATATTTCGGTTGAGCGCCAGTCGCGCTCCCCAAGGTCGGGGCGTGACACATTACCTACTTTGAAGAAAACATTCTAGAACAATTCATTGTGATAGCTGCTGATATGTTTCCAGACCCCAACCCCATGAGAAGTTGTGCATTTCCTGGTACACCAGTGATTTTGAACTCCATACTTAGCACCTATGACTCTCTTCCAGTATCATCTCTTATTTTGCCCATATCTCCACAACCATTTCATTTGCATGCTTTTGTTGTGATGTTTTAGATTCCTGATTCCAAGTCCCCTCTGTGACTCAGGTTGGGTTACTTTGGTCCACTTCACTAGAGAGTATTTGTGAGTTGAGCTGTTTCCTTCCCATAGGAACTTCCTCCTCAGCCTGTCTATCTGCTTCATATATGCAGTTGGCATAGGATTTAATGACATGCAATAAGTGGAGATGCAGTCAAGAACACTGTTGATCAATGTGAGTCAGCCACTCATTGAGAGGTACTGCATTTGCTAGATTGCTAGCCTCTTCTCCATTTTTTCAATTACTCCATTCCAGATACTAACTGATTTTAATTTGCCCCCGAAGGGTAAACCTAGGTAAGTTGTAGGAAAGGATCCTATTTTGTAACACGGGATTTCTGCAAGCTCTTCAAGATTGGGAACCTCATTAACCAGATAGATTACACTCTTGGGCATATTGATGTGCAAACCAGAAATAGATTCAAAGTTCAAGAGAGTAAGGTTGAGGTTGGTTACTTGAGCTCTCTCTGCTCCACGGACAATTAGTGTATCATCTGCATATAGTAGATGAGACATAGTTACTGCATTTGCAGGATTTCTGCCTACTTGAAATCCTTGTATCCATTGTTGAGACAATGCACGCGAGAAAATTTACTTTTTTAACAATGATACAATGAGCCCTATATATAATACATATTCTACTCCTATTATATATTGGATTCGGACATATTATACTCCTACATATGAGACTAGAACTATTTACACATAACTATCTAACACTCCCCCTCAAGCTTATGTATACAAATCATATGTACCGAACTTGTTACATATGTAAATAATACGAGGACCAGTGAGGGACTTGTGAAAATATGTGTCCGTTGATCATTCGACATACAAGGCACTAGACTCCCCTGAGAAACAAAACCAAGTGGTCGCTGATAAGCAGAAGTTGGCCGAAAGGTCACTAAAAAAATTTGAAAATAGTGAGACTAAGTTGAATTCCACACTACAAAATAGATTCTAAAACACCACCAGAAAACAGAACTTTTCTGGAAATTACTATGAAGGGAATCATTGTTCATGCCGGAAAAAGTGCACTGTTCATGCCGGAGAAAATAAAAGTTGTCAGAATTTGATGTAATTTATATGGGTAAGCTCAGGATCACTGGACAAGTAAGTTGTCCTGAAGAAGTTTTGTCAAAAAGTGGCCGGAATGACTCACACGGGCCGAAAAAGTTACTGCAGCTCGCCGGAACCCTAGTTCTAGCGGCGCGTGGAGGCACGTGACTTTTAGCCGGAGCGATTGACTGGGATTTGGCCGCATGACCTTCGAACAAGACGGTAATATCGGTTTTCGCACAACATTTACCGGTGAGGAGATAACGCAAATCAATCTTGAGTCGTCAATCGGAAAGACGCACGGTGACTGACTTTTCTGTTCAGATGGGACTGGAATTTTTGGGGTTTGGTCGCACAAGGGTTTCGGATCAAATGGTGGTATTGTTATATGCACAGTACCACTATAGCAGTGATGAACCCTGTAAACAAGACAAAGTTGCCGGAAAATTGCACGACGACGAGATCTTTCTTCCGGGATGTCGCTGAAATGATACACAACGATAATTTTCTCATTGAAGCTTTGATACTATGTGAGAATGCACGGGAGAAAAATCTATTTTTTTAACAATGATACAATGAGTCCTATGTACAAAAAATATTCTACTCCTATTACATATTCGACTAGGACATATTCTACTCCTACTACATATGGGACTAAAACTATCAACATATAACTATCTAACAATTGCAGTTCTTTAGCCTTTTCTAACATATGGATGAGCCCCTCCACAGATAGTATAAAGAGAAATGGAAAAGGGGTCACCCTGTCTAAGACCCTTTTGGGTGAGAAAAAACCAACAGGGCTTCTATTCACCAACACTGAATACTTGTCGGTAGATATGAAATAAAATATCCACCTATTCCCAACTAAGTTGCTCCGATATGGAAGTTTAGGTGCCGCATCCGTGTCTACATGACACTAGTATTGGGTGTCGGTATGGGAGCCGTACCGGATGTTGTCAGATAATTTTTGGTACTTTGACCACAAGGACGGAAAAATTCAAGACGAGATACAATTTAATTCCCGAAATCAAAACCAAAACTAGGGTAAATTTGAAAAAAATAGCATACCTTATCTAGGAAATCAATCCTTTACTTATCTACGATTTGAGAATAGAAAAGAAATCTAAACTTTACAAGCTATGTGCAAGTATTCTACAAAATTTCTCATAATTTAGGGATTTTTTTTTAATTATTTTTAGCCGGATCCCCGCACTAGTAACTGTACTAGGATCCGTATCCCCGAATCTTAGAATTCACATCTCGAAAGATCTGACCTCTAGATCCGCACCCGTGTCGAACACCCGCACCCGTATCCGAGCAACTTATATTCCCAAAGCCCATTTTCTTTAGGATGTTGATTAGGCATGTCCAATTTAGTTTGTCAAAAACTTTTTCAATGTCTAATTTGCACAAAATTCCAGTTTCCCCACTCTTTATTCTCTGGTTTAAGACCTCACTGGCAATCAGAGAGGCACCTGTAATTTGCTTATTTTCGATGAATGCGCTGTGTTGACCACAGACTAGCTTGCTAATGACTTTATTCAGCCTCTCAGCTAGGAATTTTGCAACCAGCGATGCTTATTAGACTAATAATCGCTTATTAGACTAATAGGCCTGAAGTCTCTGAGCTGAATTGCTCCTTTCTTTTTAGGGATGAGAGCAATGAATGATGCATTGCTAGATTCACCATTTGGCAGTTTTGATGAAAGAAATTGAGGGCATTCAAAATGTCTGACTTGACATGCTTTTTGAAAAAAAACCATGGTATAACCAACTGAACCAGGTGCTTTGTCTCAGGCACAAGGGTTCAGGGCTGCAAGGACTTTTACTTCATCAAATGGTGATTCAGATCTTCACTTTCCTCTGCAGTTAGTGTGGACAGCTCCTCCAAGACTATTGAAGGTCTCTATGGTTCTGCTTCTTTGTACAATTCTTGGTAATATCGCAAGATTTCATCCCTAATCTGCACCTTGTCTTCAATTATATCATCCCCCACTTTGAGTCTATCAAGACAGTTGCTTTCTATGTGAGTTGGCCATTCTTTGAAAATATTGTGTTTTTGTCTTCCTCTTTCAACCATAACCATCTGGATTTTTGTCGCCCGGTATTTCTTCTGCTATAGCAATTTGTTGGAGTTCTCGCCTCCAGTTGAATGTTTTCAATTTTTCATCTGAGGTCAGGGCCCTGTGATCAGCTATCCGCTCTAAGAATTCCAGTTGTGCAAGAGCTTTATTCCTATTAATCTCCACCTTACCAAAGACTTCCCTGTTCCATCCCGTGATATCTTTCTTTAGGTTTCTTAGCTTCTAAGTGAGGATGAAATCTGGAGAACTAGTAACCGTTTATGAATTCCACCACCCTTTGACCATATCTATAAAGCCATCTACTTGTAACCATTCTCAAATTTGAAATATGAGGGTGTGGCTTCCCAGTCTCCACTTTCCAGAATAATAGGTTTATGATCTGAAAATACCCTGGGCATAGCAATTTGTTTTATCTCCTTGAATTCATCGCTCCACTCTGAGGAAATCAGAAACCTATCAATTCTTGGGGCTTGGAGAAATTCCTCCCCTCTCGACCAGGCATATTGTGCTCCTTGGAGTGGAAGATCAATCACTCAGGTCCGGTATAGTATCTGAAAAACCCCTCATTGCCCTTGACCTCCTTGTGCAGTTGAGTCTCTCATTTTCAAACCTGTTAACATTGAAATCTCCACCAATTACCCAGTGATCCGACCATAAACCCCTTACTGTGGCTAGCTCATGCCATAATTCAATTCTCTGGGTTGGAGTGAGGGCCATAGACCCCAGTGAATACCCATTGAAAATCTTCTGTTAAGCTTTCAAAGCTGCAGGAAATTGAGAATATTCCAGGTTGAGAATCAACAAACTGCCAAACCCTTCTGTCCCACATGATTAGTGTTCCCCTTTTGGTTCTACAAGCCTTCAAAGCAATCCACTCAGCCCACCAATTCCCCCATATTTGCTTGATAGAGAATTGTCTCATTGCTCGATTTTGGTCTCCTGATGATATCTAACCCTCATTTATGAATAAGAGATTTCAAAGTACTTCTATTATATTTATTATTAAGACCCTGTACATTCCAACTTAGTATCTTCACTTTCATCTGGAATGAGCTTTTTGCGACCTGCCCCTTACCTTCTTCCCTCGCCGGAAAGTTCAGAAATGATGGGGCACATTTCCCAAGTCAGAGCTAGTTGAATGTCACTTCCTTCTCTAACTGAAACTCGAGAGAGCAGTATCATCTCCTTTCCGTTGTTACATAAACCTTCAGAAGGTATACTCAATTGAGAAGCAACAATGACCTTTTCATCCTGTTTTTGTGCGACGAAGGAGCTCTTATCTAAAGCTATGTCAGCTGATTCTGAGAAAATAACTAGTCTCGCCAACAAAAGGTTCAGGAATACTTTTGATACCATTGCATTTGGCTTGATCAGAGGAGTTTACTTCCTTCTAAAGAGCAAGATGAGAAGGAAAACAAAAGATTAGGTACGTCTGACTAATGTAACTTCAACCTGTGGATTTTTGCTTTATGCTTTTGAAATATCTGACACTCCTTTCATTCCAAACTACCCACCACATGCAAGCTAGAATGGTTCCCCATATCCTCCTCTTACCCTTTGTCTGTCCAACGAAGTAGGGGTTTCCTTGAATGTCTTTGGAACAACTCACTTCACCACAAAGATGTTGAAGAGCATATGCCATTATTGTGACACCACAGAGCAGGGTAGGAAGAGATGATTTGCAATCTCTGTCTCTCTTTCACAAATGTAGCACTTATAGCACAGGACAGACCTCTCCGTTGCAGGTTTTGTGGAGTCAGAACCACCTCAGACGCATCTGTCTAACACAATCATGCCACTTTGTACGGTGCTTCAGTTCTACAACCAGATAAGTCCACCCAATATCTTGGATGATTTCAGGGGTTATTATCATGATTTTCCTAGCTCCGTGCATGTAAGGCGACGATATGGGTACCTCCAAAACTATCAAAGTTTTGGAAGACAAAATACGCAGAAATCTGGTCCATGTTCCTCCCATCTCCTGAACAAGTTGCCTATGTCGCTAAAGCTAGCTGTAAGACTTGGCAGACCAGCTAGAGAAACATTGAATGATGTTATCAGTGTTTGACTGATGAAATTCCACTTTCTTTCGACCCAATCACACCAGTAAGTTGTCTCATTTTTTGCATTCGAAAGACAGTAAAGTAGATTCTTCTTTCCGTAGCTTCAAAAGTTCAAATCCCAATTTGATCAATCTTTCACGTCTGCGTAAACTAGGCTTAACTTACCAAACAAGGACTCCGGAAAGATTCAGAAAACTCAACTGAAATGTTAGACAGATGGGATAATTTCTCTCTAACTCAATGTTTTTCTCAGAACTTGATTTTTAGCAGGTGATGTTTCTTAGAAAGGGTGTGACAAGAGCATCAACTCAAATTTACAAGTCAAGGTTGATAAAAGATTCCACTGTCTGCTTTCTAGTATTCTTCCTTCTGTGGAGTAGGATATGCTCATACCACTGTCATATGGGTTTAGAAGTGATACTGCCTAAACCTATATAGTTGATTCCCGATGCACTAACTAAATTCTTTAACATGCACAACTCTTATCATATTTCAGTTTTAACGAACTTAACTGCAAAGCAAGTCTAATAAGTCTAGACAGAGTGGCTCTTCCTTCCCAATAAAAGATTGCAAGTGGCAAGTGCCATAATTTGTTTGAAGGTGGAATCATTCTTTATAAAGTTGGGTTAGTCCCACATTGTTTTGAGGTAAGGGGTTGTGGTTTCTTTATATGGTCTTGCGCAATCCTCTCCTCTGAGGTAGCTTTTGGGGTTGAGTTAAGTCTAAGATTCATTTCTTTACTTGGGCCTAATTCACGTTGCAGTTGAGCCTTGAGCGTATGGGGACTGTTAAGCCCCACACTAGTTGAGGGAATGGGTGGTGGACTTGTGGTCTTGTATATGATCTTGGGCAATCCGCTACTCATGAGCTAGCTTTTTGGATTGAGTTAGGCTCAAGGGTCATATCTTCACAGAAGCCAATAATTTTTGAATTTTTTGTGCTTGCACTTAAATCAAGAAGCAAGTTTTAATTGAAATATCTAATTCTTCGGAAACAAAAGAGATCAGAAAAAAGTGAGAACATCAAATTTTTGACAGAAAAATTCAACTTCTATATGAGTAGAAAGCTTTTAGGCTTCAAACAACTTTCCAATTAAAGTTTATAGAAACATGAAGATAACGGCAACTACTGTAAACAAGAAGACAGTTAACGTTGAAACAATGGAGAAGCATGATTATATTTCAATAACGGGACAAAGTTCTAACCTACCAGTAAAATAGTATGCCCATTGTCCTTGAAGTGTCGTATTTGGCAGTTTCTTAATGATTTTACAAGCCTCTGAGCTTCATTTCCACTTGGAAGCATGTTGTCTTTGCCACTAAACAATGAGATTATGTATCATCACATTTTATCAAGAAATCTGATAAAGAAACATAAATTCAACCGCATGCATGCATGCACAGGAGGCAGAATTGACAAAAAATCTTGAAAAAAGTTTTTTAGCTTTATAAGCTGTCTTTCCCTGATAAGATAAAAATATGCAAGTAAATAGTACACCTCATAGCAATTTATCCAAAAAAAGAAAAAGAAGAGAGTATACCATAGCATCAACTATGAAAACGTGGAAACCGAGGAACCTAATTCGGTGCTTTTTATCTATTGTAACACATGAAATAAAGTAAGTTCACTATTGAGCGCCTAATGAAATATATATTTCACTGATAGTTCTGGATGGAGTAATAAGACCAGATAAAAGCTAAACCTGGTCGATGCAACTTCCTAAAGCAATTGATAACTAATAAACTCTATTCAAGTTCTTCACCATCAATTTGAAGTGAATTAAAATAAATAAACTAAAAACTAAGTTTGGCTTCATATATATTTTGTGACATGGTACATATTGAGCGGTCAGTTGAAGCAAGCAAATTAGTAAGAACAATAAATAAACCATCTTTTCAGCACTTTGCACGGGACAAAGAAAGCAGAATTTAATAGGATGCCCACTTACTTTTCCTCCAATTTAATATATTTTTTGACAAAGTAATAGTTTTATTAATGTTTGGGCAACATAGCATGTTGGAGAAGTACACCAAAAAGTAGAAAACCTACAGAAAGATATGGTTTTCTCCACAGTTAGTTAAAAAATTCTTTTCTCTCCGTCTTGTACCATTTATTTTACTGATTTGTGCATTTCAATTTGATAAAAATTGTGATTGCTCAGAAGTACTCGCTAAGGGGGTAAAAGCATTCAGAAAGTAGACCACTTAAGTTAGTTAACACCTAATCAAGCCCAAAAAAAATGATGAAGAAGAAGAAGAGGAGAAGAAACGTATGCTTTATTTTAGAAAACACTTGTAGGATATGCTGCTTCTACACACCACAGGCATGTTTCAGCTTGGTGTACGAATCTTCAGAAGTGATCCAAAGTTTTAATGTATGTATCGCACAAAGAAATCCACTCAGACCAATAGAGAAAATGAATTAATATAAGATAGAGAAGAAACCTTGAGAGCACAAGTACTTCAGCAGTAATAGCATGGAGACGGGAATTTGCATAAGCTGAAGCAGATCTAAGAAGCTTCAGTTTCCAGAGAAGAGTCTCCTTTGGTATGATATCAGCCAAACCCTGAAGAAGGGCGAGGTGGAATTCAAATACTGTGAATATGACTCCATATCCAATTACCAACAGAACAAAAAGACCAGTAGCGTCTGACTGTCCAAGCATTAGAAGGCGAGAGCTTAAAATATTTTACTGCCCAGCATCAGAAAGACCAGTAGCATTTTTTTGGTTAATAATAATTGATAACAAATAATTGGCCAGTACCATGTTAAAACACCTGCTAAACATTCAAGACCCTTTTCCACCAATTGCAATTGTTAAACCACAGTGACGTGAGGCTTGATTCACAAGTCATCCCCAAGAAAGGAAGTTTTAAGTACCTTGGGTCGATTATCCAGGGGAACGGAGAGATCGACTCACACACCGTATAGGGACAGGTTGGATGAAATGGAGGTTAGCATTTGGCGTTTTGAGTGACAAGAAGGTGCCCAGGAACTTAAAGGCAGGTTCTACAGAGCGGTGGTTAGACCGGCCATGTTGTATGGGTCAGAATGTTGGCCAGTTAAGCTTGCCCATATCCAGAAGATGAAAGTAGCAGAAATGAGGATGTTGAGATGGATGTGCGGGCACGAGGTTGGATAAGATTAGAAATGAAATTATTCGAGCAAGGGTGGGCATGGCTCCCATGGAAGACAAAATGCGGGAAGTGAGGCTTAGATGGTTCGGGCACGTGCAGAGAAGAAGCCTAGATGCCCCAGTTAGGAGGTGCGAGCGGTTGGCTCTGACGTGTATGAGGAGAGGTAGAGGGCGACCAAAGAAGTATTGGGGAGAGGTGATCAGGCAGGACATGACGTAACTTCAGCTCACCGAGGACATGGCCCTTGATAGGAAGGTATGGAGGGAGAGCATTTTAGGGTTGAAGGTTAGTAGGTAGTTGAGTATTTTTCTACTCCGTTATGTGTGTAAGTCTAGTCGGTCAGTGTCGTGTTTTAGTATGCCAGTGGTACATGTTGTGCTCGTATTATTTTCTAGGACCTTGTCACTGCATTGATTATTGATATTGCTTATTGATATTGGCTTTTCAGGTATATTTTCTGACTCTTGGCTCGTTAGTACTATCTTTTTGGTTATGTTGTTACTATTCTATCATCGCATTTCATCTTCTTGTGCCGAGGGTCTATTCGGAAACAGTCTCCCTACCCCCAGGATAGGAGTAAGGTCTACGTACACACTTCCCTCCCCAGACCCCACTTTTGAGATTATACTGGGTTGTTGTTGTTGTTGTTGCAATTGTTAAACCACAGCCTGTAAACAACTGCGAACTTACTGCTTTTTTATTATTACTCTATTCCCCCATCCCAAAAGGAATTTGTTTTCTGGATGTTTTTCAGACATTTGAAATTTTTAACTTTCTAAAGGATCTTTACAAATGTGTATGCAAGGTAACACAAAAGCTATAGAGGGCCTACTCTTGTATTTTTCAATGTGCACAACAAGAACTTAGTTGTGAGTTCACTTCTTCTGTCACCTAAATTAGAAAATGCAGCTTTTATGGAATATTTCATTGTAGTCTGGTCTTCTATTTAATTGCTAACTTGTAAAGCCGAGTGTCAACTCGAACCTCCTTATCTTCAACTCTGTCCCTTTCTCTGCTGCTGTTTCCTCTTGCCTAGGCTCAAGCATCTACAGATGTCTCTGGTAGACTTTGAGGCCCCAGTCCTTTATAAAACCTATAAGTTACTTCTTTCATTTCATCCAATTTGCCTTTAAACAAGAGGTCTCAAAATTGAGTTGATTACCCCGTTGTTAGTTTTTCCCCAATTTCTTCACGAAGATATAATGGCCATATATTACAGAAAATCTTGATCTATACTAAGAGGAGGAGAGATTATTTGATCTGTCCTCACAAGTTTTCTGGACATCCGAGTACTTTAAATCAATATAAAGAATTTCCAACTCCTAAATAGATGTACTGAATGGACGACAACAAGTAAGCACTTCAACAAATCGACTAAGCCTCACTCCCAAACTACAAACAAAAAATCCTGTGACACATTAAGGACACAAAACAAATACAGCCAGATGATTAACAACTTTTTCCTGGTAACAGCTGCAAAGTGAGTTTCCTGTGGTGTGCTATTCATTGTCTTGGCACCACTTTTGCAGCCAATTAGTAAACACGAGATTATAAGGTAAAATATGGATGATCCGAAAAGTTTACATTTTCATCGCAAACCTATACTGGGATTACAACCAAGATAACATGAAAAGCATAGTCAAGTTTAGAGAATACTACGTTTATATATTTCTTATCTTAAAACTAAACAATCAATGAATATCATTTTGGTTAACTTCACCAGAAGAAGAATAAAAATGACATGCACTATAAAGGGTGTGTTTGGTATGAAGGAAAACAATTTCTAGGAAAATGTTTTCCATTTTTCCCATGTTTGGTTGGCTTAAATGTTTTGGAAAACATTTCATCGTGAACTCATTTTCCTCCAATTGACTTTCCTATCAAACTCTTTTTAACCTCCCCGCCTTATTCCCCACCCCAACCCTCCAATCCCCAATCCCTACCTCCGCCACTACCTCCACCCCCTCCC